>JAECUM010029191.1:0-45207 GCA_016617855.1 Megalonaias nervosa | reverse complement strand
ATATATATATATATATATATATATATATATATATATATATTAGCATCCAGAATAGAAGATACAAACATATTTTTAAATGTTGGCTTCGAAGTCTAAAAATACCAGAAGACATATATCCTAAACAATGTTACAATTTACAGCCAAGATGTGGAGAAAATGCTTAGTTCGGGTAACTTGCAAACCAGAGGTAACACAGGAAGATATGAATATATTTGTTATGAAGATAGCATGTGTCCGATTTGTAATGTTAATATCGGAAATGACTTTTATTTTATGACTGCTTATCCGCTATATGGAGAATTACGAAGAAACTATTTTCACACATATTTATATAAAAATGCAATGTTATACAAATTTAGGACTTTTGTATAAAATGATACTAGTAAAATGCTGATGAATAATTTTGCAATGCTTACTTTGAAAACCTTGAAGATTAGGGAAGTAGTTTCATCATCAGCTCCTGCAACATAGGCTCGAGATCAGTATCACAAAACTTTGGTTTGATCCATGCAGCTTTGGGGTTTTCTTTAATGTACATTGTGTGATTTCTGTGTAGAATATACTTGTATTGCACACAGTTTGAAAAAATACAATAATGATTACTTGAATGTATAACTTTCAATAAATACGATGTTCTACTGTTACAGACTAAAACATCGTATTGAACCACAAGATGTATAAATATGTATCATGGGCAAATAGCCTGTATTACAAATAAGCACTATTATTATTATTATTATTATTAGTAGTAGTAGTAGTAGTAGTAGTAGTAGTAGTAGTAGTAGTAGTAGTAGTATTGGGTTCCCCGGGTGGCCGAGCGATCTAAGGCGCTCGCCTTTACAGACCACTGTCATCTCACCTCTGTCCACGTGTGTTGAAGTCTCGACTCGGCAACTTGCAGTATGTGAGAAAGCTTCCCATGGTTTGGTAGTTTTCCAGTTCCTCTTCCACCGAAGATACTGGCCACCACGTATAGAATTTCATGTGTTGAAAAATGGCGTTAAGCCCGCAAAACCGAACGATTATTATTATTGTTATTATTATTATTATTATTATTATTATTATTATTATTATTATTATTATTATTATTATTATTATTATTATCATCATCATCATCATCATCATCATCATCATCTTTTTCTTCTTATTCTTCTTCTTCTTCTTCTTCTTCTTCTTCTTCTTCTTCTTCTTCTTCTTCTTCTTCTTCGATTTGATCATTCAAACTCTTTCACTGTTTGAAGCAGACACTGAGAAGAATTCTTCAAATTCATTACCTAAAATTCCAACTTCTCTACCTCTTTTTTTAAAGTCCCGTCTAGAATATTTTGCATCTAGGTCATTGGGGCGAGGCATTCTTGTTTTATGAAACATATTCATAGTTACTCATTTTAATGATTTATTTCCATTTTATTTTCATGGAATGTTCCATGCACTTCGTATTTAAAATAATTAGGATCATGCAAAAATTGCTCAGGTCCCTATCAGAGTTAAATGACACCTATCAGAAAAATTATATAAAATCTGATAAGTCTGTCTAATTCGACTATTGCACAATCTTCTGGTCATCGTGTGTATTTTTATTATTAAGTTAATTAGAAAAATATTTTTAAAATACACAAAAGGCAGAACAGAAAATGATTAGCACACATTCGGATGCCTTTACGTTATTATTTGCCTTTAATTTACGGATTACAGCAATGGTGCGTACATTAAACGTTTACAGATGTATTAAGAGTGACACAAAATAAAGCAATATTGAAGCAAGTATTTCTATACACTCGAGAGTTCATCTGCAATCACATAATCTCTTTTCCTGCAGCATTAAACTTAATCTCAACAATCTCTGATTTTTGTTTTTTTATTTTGTTAATGAAAGTTAGGGAGCTGTGATTGCTAAATGCAACAGAGAGCTGAATTAACTTCAAAATTTTGCAAACCCAATATCAAAGCCAAACATTCCTTCTCGATTGTGGAAGAATTTCTCTGGCGATTGTTTAGGATTTTATCAAAATACGAAAGTGGATTATCTACACCTTTTTTATCTTCGTCAGTCAATACCCAACTTTAAATAATTGACTGAAATCTGGTGCTGAAAGAATTGGTGAACCTTTAAGTATGGTCTTTGATTTGTTAAAAGATTCACGACACTTGTCAGACAAGTGAAATTTTGGGTTTATTGCTAAACAATTTGTCAGAGACTCGGCAATTATGAAAATTGTAAAACAAAATTTTCCGATAATATCTAGTCATACCCCAAAATCGCAGTATCTGCTTTTTACTAACAGGCACCTGGAATTCAGAGAGAGCATTGCCCTTAACTTCTTCAGGTTTAACTTGACCGTGTCCCACAACATGTCCTAATAGGTAACACAAGCACGGCAAAGATCACTTTTACCTAATTTAACTATCAGATTTGCATCGATGGGTCGATAAAAGAATTTCCGAGTGGTTTCCCAGTGATCTTTCCAGGTATCGTTGTAGATTATTATGTCATCGATGTTCACGTCTCAATTACATAGAATATATGTTATTATGCTCATTAAACGCTGTAATGTAGATGCAGAATTTTGCAAACCAAACGGCATAATTCTATATTGAAAAAGCTCATCTAGAGTTGTAAATACCGAAATTTCACTTGCTTTTTGCATGAGTGGAATTTACCAGAATCCTTTGAAAAGGTCAAACTTGGTGACATTTTTGACAATTTTAATTTTGTCAATGCAGGCATGGATTCTTGCGTTGCAAATATATCGGTTTTGGTGACACTGTTGACTTTTCTGTAGTCAGTGCACATACGGAATGTACTATCTGGTTTCAACGCAAGAATACAAGAACTCCATTTAGTTTTACTTGGTTCTTTGAAATCATTCTCCAGAAAATATTTGATTTTTTTTCTTCTCTCAAGCATTCTTGCTTGAAACGACTCATCCTGAAATGATGCTGTTTCATAGGTGTAAAATCTACAATCACAAAACGTCATGATTGATCTTCATGTTCATGGTGGAACATAAGAAAACAAGTGATCCTATTCACAAAATAATATTTGCATTAATTTGTTTCCTGTGGTTGTAGGTGTGAATGTTTCTGGTCCAGATTGTTTAATATGTATGAATTCCGAAGATCAGTTAAACCAGAGTCAATATAGTCAGATTGCATTCCATCGTTTATATCCTCACTGTGTGGGACGGGTACAACTAAATTAACTGAGTGATTAACAGTAATATCTTTACTAAAATACTCCTTTAACACATTTGTATGACAAAGCTGTTTCATTTTCCGCCTTCCAGGAGTGTTAAGGATCCAATTTAAGTCATTTACTTTCTTTTCAATTGTTTAAAGACCATAAAATTTTGCCCGAAGAGGATTTTGAGGTATAGGCAAGAGAGCCAGAACTCTATCACCAGACTAAAATCTTCTTTCCTTGTTATTTCTATCATACCTTAATTTCATTTTTGACTGAGTAGAGCGAAGATTAGTTCCTGCTACTTCACGAACCTTTGACAAATTATAGTTGAACTCAGAGACATAGTCAAGAAGATTAATTGTTGAATCTTCATTTGAAAGAAGTTTTTGCTTTTTATTACTTCTTTGGTCCACGGACAGTATGTCCAAAAACTAGTTTAAATGGAATACAATTGAATGATTCTTGAACTGATTCCCTAACAGAAAACAACAGTAAATGAACACCCTCATCCAAATCTTTTCCTTATCAGAGTAATAAGACCTAATCATGTTCCTCAAAGTTTGATGAAGTCATTACAAAGCCTCTTTGTTTTACCTTTTAGGTCATATCGTCTTTAGTCTGCTTTCCGCCATTCCGGCGACAAAGTCTTATTTCATCGCAGTGAGCGACGAATTTGTGAGTTGTTTTAAAGAGAAAGGGATCATTACCAGTATGATAGGGCCATTCGTTCTCGGAATTGGCATGACCCTTTCAGGAGCGGTATGTATTCATTCCTTTTGCCTTCCTCTGTTCCTGCGTTCTTTCTTTCTCATGTACTCTTGCTTCCATTCTTTACGCCCGATTTCTCATCCATTTTTTGCGTGTTTTCTTAATTATACAGACTTGCTTAATTACTGATCCCTCCATTTAGTTATTATGTAGCTGTAGCGCACAGTAAGTGATCGCCGTAAACCGGGCAAACCTTTACAATTTTTTTTCTTCGAATTTAGCGAGTTAACGAGTTAAATGAATTAGCCAAAATTCGCAAGGTCGGGAAGTCATGATGCACGGAAGTATACTTTCAGACAATCATTCGCGACAATGTAAAGTTGCAAATATGTGGGGTTCACTAAATTTGCGACAATGTCATGGCGCTTTGTACAATTTTGTTGATATGAAAACTTTTAAGATTTTTTTAATACGATCTGAACAAATAATGTTTATGTTCCTGTTCTATCTTTAAGTATGGATGAAACTGTGCATTGCTACTGACTTGATTATGTTTGTGTACCGTATACATTCGCTTATAAATCGAGTAAGACTGCAAAGTGCATTAATCCAGATCTTCCATTGCAAACGCGCATGCAGTTTGTTATGAGCATTTAGTAAAACAAACAAACTGACCTGGATGTGCCAGAGCATTATGCGACGGCGGATCAGGGTCTATGTTGTTTACAATTGAACTAGACTTAAACGCGAGTACATACGGTGTATTTGTGTTTCAAGCATATCAGTTATCTCTTTAAAATACCGCAAAATTACCTTTCCGCTGAAAGCCCACAAAAAAGTATAAATTTTGCAGCAAAAAATATTAAGTTTGCGTAGATAATTATGAAGCATTAAACGAATACACAAACGAAAGACGAATAACTAGAATAACTAGTTGACAAAAATATTTCTCTTTGGTAGTGTATTACTAAATTTTTAAGAATTTGATCTTCGATTTGTAAACGAATATCGATTGTGTGATATTGTGTTAGAGATGATTGCCACAGTCTGAAGAAGTAGACAAAAATGTTTATTCATACATAATGAGCCACCTAAGATCATCATGTTCACACGTAATGAGCCACCTGAAATCTTCATATTCGCACTGTGAGCCATCTACGGTCATCATATTTACACAGGATAGCCACCTGACATCATATTCACACATGATGATCCACTTAAGACCTTCATACTCGCACGTGATGAGAACTTACGACCTTCTTATTTACACACAATGGATCACTTATGATCTTCATATTCGCATAAGTTGAGTCATTCAATGCCTTCATATTCGCACATGATGAGCCACTTAAGATTTTCATATTCACACATGATGAGCCACCTAAGATCTTCATATTCACACATGATGAACCACCTAATATCTTCACACTACTCAGTGGAGCAATTTACCTATCCCCTTTCACGATTTAGGAAGTCAGTTACTGGTGATTTGGACGCTCAGTCGAATATAAATGGCTTTAATGTCCAGTGTTCGGAATAATGCGGATATGTTAGTACTTGGATCTGTGGGTTTTCTGCTTTATAGTCGTACAAGGATTTCCTAGATATGTTAAGTTAGGCATTACTACTAAGTAACAGAGTAAAACAAATAAAAATAAATAAATTGGTATATATATATATATATATATATATATATATATATATATATATATATATATATATATATATATATATATATATATATATATATATATATATATATATATATATTGGACTTCTTCAGCAAATTAGTTTTGCCAATATTGAATTATGAATCATAAATTCGGAGTTTTAAGAAAGCAAATTGAACATATGCATTTTACAAGCGTTTATTTGGTGTAAAACTGTGTACGCAATATGGGGGGCGGGGGCTTTGAAGAACATGATTGTTGATAAAGAGGTATCAAACTAGTATTAAGCACCGATCTAAACTGGTTTCCTATGCAAACTAGTATTAAGCACCGATCTGAACTGGTTTCCTATGCAAACTAGTATTAAGCACCGATCTAAACTGGTTTCCTATGCAAACTAGTATTAAGCACCGATCTAAACTGGTTTCCTATGCAAACTAGTATTAAGCACCGATCTAAACTGGTTTCCTATGCAAACTAGTATTAAGCACCGATCTGAACTGGCTTCTTATGCAAACTAGTATTAAACTCCGGTCTAATCTGGTTTCCTATGCAAATTAGGAGTAATCACAGGTCTAAACTGGTTTCCGATGCAAACTAGTATCAAGCACTGGTCAAAACCTGATTTCCCCATGATACGAAACATTTTTAAAACCAAAACCAAAACTGGGCTTCCATTGTTTTAGATTTATTGTAATGATTGGGTTTTATCATGTTTAGTTAATCAAGCTATAGAAGACCAGCGCACTTTTGTATATTTTTTTAAACAAAGATTTACGAACAATTTTATACAGAATTGAAATTCAGGATTGGCTGATTCACCCAGTGTTATATTATACTTCGAAATTGAAATCGTTTCTTCTCAGATCTGCCTATATAGCATTACTACTTCTAGATTTAGAATTACACTTGCAGGACCAATAACATAGTTACATCGATTTGAAATAGAAATTGGAAGCTGTGCAAACTCTAAACCTCGTCGTGAAAAAAGAAAATGTAAACTTGGATATATTTTAAAAGATGAAACGCGTTTTGTTTGTCCGCTCCAACTACATACATTTACGGAGAGAATATATTTACCGAGTACGTTATGGATACGGTCGTTGTCTGTTTCAATTTACAGGCCTATAAGTGTCTAAATTTTCTAAACCAAACGTCTCTCCCCCTCCACACACACAAAAAGCTGGTATTTACAAAACATTAATACAGAGAAATAAAATTGTATTTCAACAAACATACTCTTTTCATGAACATTCATTTTCTCCCGTACTATATCCCAAATATAAGTACTCGTCTTACTACTACTTGTGTTTTATGTAAGTACTCATCTTATTACTACTTGTGTTTTTTGTAAGTACTCGTCTTATTACCGCTTGCGTTTTAAGTAAGTACTAGTCTTATTACTACTTGTGTTTTAAGTAAGTACTCGTCTTATTACTACTTGTGTTTTAAGTAAGTACTCGTCTTATTACCGCTTGCGTTATATTTATTGCAACCAAGTCTTAGTACGTGTCCCAAGAATTCACTATAAATCTTGCTTTTATTCTATAATAATAATAATAATAATAATAATAATAATAATAATAATGGTAAAACAAAAGTTCTTAATGTTATAACAACAGGTGCTGAGCCAAGACAATATAAAAATAGCCTATCTGGGGTTAAGTTCGGCGTATCACACTGCCGATATCAATTTACATAAACACAACAGGTGTGGTTCATGGGGAATGAAATATTATTTCTCAATAGATTTTCATCGGTTTTTACCCGATCTACGGGGTCGAACTTGATTGAGAGGTCATCGATTTACAACATGGCCGTTCTTAAAAACAATAGGATTACTTGTGATATCTGAATTTGTCTTTAATACGGAATAACAAACATTAAATATTTCTTGTCCTCGTCCGTATGTCTTTTCGCCTGGGCAAGAACAATGATCTCGTTGGATATCCAATTAATGGTTAGTTAGGTATATATTTAGTTAGTATGGTAGGTAGGTTGATAAATATATATTCATTGGTGAATATATGACTTTATGCATACATATGACTTTATACATACATTTGTTTTCGGTACCAATTGTATCTATCTATCTATCTATCTATCTATCTATCTATCTATCAGACAATTCCCGATCGAACGAACGACTGATAGAGCAACAAACAATACGTTACTCTAAGGTGGAAAATTGAGTTGCTTCAAATGCAACAAAAAGCTTTTGAAGCGTTGGAACATGTACTATGTTTGCAGCTTAGAAAGGAAATAAGTGGATAAATGATGTTTTCATGAGACCCTCGTATGAGCAAACCGGGTTGTTTTAAGTGTGAACTCAGTAGTTATAATCTGTGCGATTTTATATTTAATTCAGAAATAGTGAAAACATATACAAATTTTAAAATTAATGTGATACACAATTTATGAATCATGTCATGTAGTGTTTAAACTGCGAAAAGCAGTACGTATGGAAAACCGAATGAAATGTACGCGTGAGGGTGGAGGGACATTCTTTGCATTTACGACTGCAAAGGCAAAAAAATCCAAACACTTGTCTAAACATTTTTAGCACAAGCTGTTCTTAAGAGAATTTGAGAGTGACTGGCATTGAACACATCTGCTGGTCAAAAGCAGAGAGAGAGAGAGAGAGAGAGAGAGAGAGAGAGAGAGAGAGAGAGAGAGAGAGAGAGAGAGAGAGAGAGAGAGAGAGAGAGAGAGAGAGGAACAAGTCTGGGTTAATCATTTAGAAGCTGCAGTTCATTTTGAAATTCGACCAACAGTTTGACCTCGATCGTAAACTTCAGCACTTTTTTCATTTCTTTATTTCAAACTGCATTTTAAGATTCTTTATAACTAAACATTGTGCTGGATCATTGAGATAGATTTAATCGATTTTATCGATCTATCGATAGAGTGAGCGACATATGGACCAATAGACCGATCAAGCAACCAGTCTGTCTCTCTGAGTGGAAATTCAAATTGCTTCAAATGCAAAGTATTATAATATTTTATCTGGAACGACGTGCTTGCATGTGAACTGACCGCCGAAAGAATCACATGTATGTAATGCTTATGTATATGCATCTTAACTTCAGGAGCATATTTATTAACCTTTCCCTCTTTTTGTTTAAAATACGTATTGTTCTGAGTCAGCTATAAATAGCTTATGTATGCCAATTAGTGTCTTGCATTTTCTCCTTTACAGTGCCCAGGAATGGTTTTGGCTCAAGTAGGGGCGTGGAGCACAAACTCGAGTAAGATATACTTAGTCTTCTAGTATTTTGTCCAACAACATGAATGCCATCACTAATAATTAAGTATACGACATTCCTAAATATTGTTCACAGCACCATTATTATTGGCTAGCCTGCAAATGTTGGGGGTAGGGGGAGAGACAATATGTATCACTTTTACGGTGGCTGCAATGTTGGCAATGACTGGGGTGGAAGTGTCAGTGGGGGTTGCTAACAATTTTAAGGTGTTGTGTTAAAGTTTTTGAAGTCACACATCTTCTGTATATGTGGCTTTAATAAACTGAAATTTGGTTAAATATTAAAAATATTATCACGGTTTTAAAGTGTGTACCTTTATTTGTATGAGGAATTACTGCCACAGCCCCTTTTGCATAATCCTAACATCGTTTACAGGCGAGACGCTGTGGTATCATTATTCGACTGTAACAGTATACTATTTACTTTTCACAAAAATATGTAAATGCTTTCAAGTCACACAACGAGAACTTATACAAAAATAAAATTAGAATTATTGCTATTCATGGAAAATATTTACTATTAGAATTAATTTACTAAGAGAAAAAAGTACTAATTCTGAAAGGAAATGCGCTTTAATCTTGTTGCAAATATGCATGTTTAATTTCCGTCTTATTGCAAATATGCATGCGCATGCATGTTTAACTGTACCTTTTGTTGCAAATATGCATGCATATTTAACTGTACCTTTTGTTGCAAACATGTGTGCTTATTTTACTATACATTTTGATGCAAATATGCATGCATATTTTACTGTACCTTTTGTTGCAAACATGCATGCATAGTTTACTATACATCTTGTTGCAAATATGCATGTCTAAATTTACATTTTGTTGCAAATATGCATGCATGTTTGTAAATTTTGTTGCAAATATGCATGTTTAATTTTACATGTTGTTGCAAATATGCATGTCTAAATTTACATTTTGTTGTAAATATGCATGCATGTTTAACTGTACAGATTGTTATAAATATACACGTTTAACTGTACATCGTGTTGCAAATATGCATGCAGGTTTGATTTTACATCTTGTTGCAAATATACATGTTTAATCTTACATCTTGTTGCAGATACTTGATGTTACATCTTGTTGCAAATATGCATGTTTAATTTTTCATCTTCTGGTAAATATTGTTTCTACTCTATGGGCTTAAACTAAGTAAAAGAAAGGAGCGAAAACCAACAAGTTTTGTAAAACTCAACTAATAATTTAATTCCCAAGAATACAAAGTAAACATTTAAAAAGAACTTAGACTATTGTGAATTACATCCCAAAATTGAATTCCAGTGGTATTCTAAATAAATTCCAATATTGAATGTGTTGCTGTGTCCGCAGGTTCGAATGTACTAACAAGCTAACGGCCTGGAGTATGGTAATGTGTTAAGAATCTTTAGATTATCACAATGTATTAACAATAAATCCAAAAATAATGTTTTATCCAAGAATGTTTTTGAGCACTTTGTAATTTCAATGAATAATAATTTGAATAAATAAATCCAACCAAACTGAGACAACCTGAACACAAAAATAAGACTGATACTTCTTTTGATGTTAAGGCAAGATTGTATAATTCTTAGGTAAAAAGATTATATAACCCTCTATTTGACCTAGGTCGCAATTACAATTTTCTGGATATAATATGTGAACTTAATGGAAAATTTCAATTATGGAAAGTTTCTAAGGTCAGAATCAAGACTATGCCTTTAACTCAGATTGAAGTAAATATGTTTACAATTAGAAATGATCTGAATACTTACTCCACAATCATAGAAAAATATTAGCTATGTATTATGTTGTTTACAAAATAAATGTCACTGGTCAGGTAGACCATTGACTTGATTTTCAACAAAGTTCAAGTACAAAATGCAGATATACATAACATATAATCATTAAAACAAACAAGCAATGCAAATTAAATAAACATATTAATATGCATGGATGTTTTCACCGTACAACTTGTTGCAAATATGCGTATTTAATTGTATATCTTGTTGCAAATATGCATTCATGTTGAATTGTACATTGTTGAAAACATACTGCGATTGCAAGGTGTTCATATAGTTTTCACCGCAGTATCAATATCATTTCTTTCTCGTGTAACAAATTTCTCTTAGTTTTTTTAATTGTTTATTCTGGAGTGAAATTGAGTCTATTAACTGCAAACATTATTCGTACTTTTTCAGTTTTCACATTAATAGGCTGCTTGTTTGGAGCTCTCACCTACGGCCTGATTGGCCCATTTATTTCAAAAATCTCATGGCCAAAGAAATGCCCCGAGAATCATCAGTAAGTACGCCGTTGCTTATTCATGTTTTCTCAAAGTTTATTGATAATCATATCGAAAGAAAATTCTGCCTTGTACATGCTTACGTGTTATGTTTAAAGTAAATGATGTCAGGCTGTGCTACATATTTTATAAAATGTAATCTGCCTACTGACCATACAACATATTCTATTTTAAAAATAGTTGGTGGAGGTTAGGGTGGGTTGAGGGTGGTTATTTAATAACCCTTGTCCCGTTGTAAAATACGTTCAACAGTTGATTACATGTTTGCCGCTGCGGCAGTTTTGTGATTCTAATCCTGCCCACAAAAATAAAAAATTCCCAAGAGCAGTTTGATGACGGAAAAGGGCTGCCACTATGGAAGTATAATGATGGCATCATTTGTTTGTTGTTGTTTTTTTTTCCCTCGAATATAATTTCATTTAAATTTCCAGGGTACATTCAACGTTGAAGTGGCCATTCATCGCCATTGCACTACCCATGGGACTTCTTATTGGGGCCGTTGTACTTATCCTTGAAATATTCTGGGATTGGCAGAAAGATCTGAGTAACCTGAACCCAAATGTAAGTGTGTGTGTGTGTGTGTGTGTGTGTGTGTGTGTGTGTATATATATATATATATATATATATATATATACCATATATATATATATATATATATATATATATATATATATAACAATATATATATATATATATATATATATATTTCTCACCCATGCGACATAGAAATCTAGCTGTTTTGCTAACCTTACTTTTCTTATCTCAGTCTAGTCATCTCAGACCAGTCGTCTCAGTCAAGGTGTCCATGCGCTCAGAACTACTTTTAAAAAAGAAACCCTTGTTGTCTTCTGCTGTGCCTGACGTAGTTGTTCTAAAATCAAACAACAACAACTATATTACAAAAACATAGCAACTTAAGGTCAATCCATCTTTGAGAACACACAATACAAAAACATTTCGAGGGAGACAAAGACACACACGCACACAATGTCGAGCTTTTTGGTATTATGCTAGTTCGTTCTACACAGTATGGTCAATTTTATCCCATATGCAGGCCTAGCTCAGTACATTTTCAGGTCAGCGTCATCAAATGTTGCTAAAGCTACCAAACTACTTTTAAATACTTCGTGTGAAACAAATTATATACTGTTAGCTACATTTAATGACGCTGACCTGAAAATTGACTGTGCTACAGACAGGATAAATTTCAAAATGCTGTGTGAAATTAACTATGACAGAAAACACTGATCTGTGCGCATAGACTATAGACCTATACACTTCATAGCCTCCCAACTCTCTTAACAACTACAGAAAATTTAGTACCAGCCAGAAATGTGTTATGTCAAACATGCTTTATTCTAATTTTGTTAAGCATCTCCATTGTGCCCCAGTTGAATCAAAAATATACCTACAATATTTAATGACAATTAATGCACTTTCCAGCCAGAAGGAATCATTTATCCGTCAACACATTAATCCAGAAGCAAATTTCACCGTAGCACTTGCCATATTTCCAAGAAAGAAAAATACATTTTCAAAGAATCCGTGAACTTGAAAGTTTAGCAAATGGTTATCCGCTAGGGTCTGTATTTGGAGGGTCTTTTATACACGGGAGTAATTTTACAATCAATATTAAGGACAACACAAGTATGTCACAAACAGTTTCAACTCTTCCAAAGAAAAGGAGAGTTATATACGATAGTGACACAGATCTCTTAATTACCCATGAATAATCTAATGCAACGTGTTACTCTTCGTTACAGCTTGTACTAAGTATAACTACAGTAGAGCTGAGTACCCAGTATCGCTTCATTATTTACAATATAACTTTTCAAAATTGGAACTGATGAAAATGAAACAGTTTCTTGTAATAAATATTAATTATTTATTGTTAATTTCATATAACATCCATATATTAAATGCGATAATACCTCATTACTATGCGATGTTTTATGTTGTTATTTTTCTTTGCTCACGCG
The DNA here is from genome assembly GCA_016617855.1 of Megalonaias nervosa. NCBI lineage: Eukaryota > Metazoa > Mollusca > Bivalvia > Unionida > Unionidae > Megalonaias > Megalonaias nervosa. Next base: position 32,114 of record JAECUM010029191.1, on the reverse strand, counting down.
TATAAACTGTGTACTTCGGATGCATCGGTCACAGCACAGCCCTCATTAACATATTTGTATTAATGAGCCGCATGTAAACATTTGGACGTGAACTATATTACACTAGTGATGAGTTCATTTTACTTTAAAGGAAAATATTGGGTGAGAAAAATAATCTACATTGGGGTTTGGACCGAGGCAAGAAAATCCCAGTCGCAGGATTACATTATATGTCTTCCCACTCGGCAAGCCTCGTGAGCAGACAAATAATGTAACCCCTTGACTGGGATTTCCTTGTCTCGGTCCACATACATACATACATACATACATACATACATACATACATACATACATATCTTTAACATACAGATTATCCAAATCGGAAACACATTTACTTGGTATTTGTCTCCGGTTCTGTGATATAAATCTCAGTGTAATTTATGCCCTAATTATTTGAAATAAAGAAACCCGCAAGAAAAGAAGAAAATAAATGTTTTCCTGCTTAATTTGGTACATGTTCTCAAAAATATTTAAACACATTATAGTCTTCTTTCGTGACCATTTTTACCCATTTCTGGAAGAACAATGAGGATATTTTACGGGTAAATAATCTCTTCAAACGAACGAAGAACGACTTCTAATTGATCAAAACTGTTCATGACATCATTAACTAAAGAATGAATTTCTACCTCAACCTAGAAAAAGAAAACCAACAGATCTGCATGCTATTTAAAGTTTATATTGTTACGGTTAACATTTATATCTAGACACCTTTTCTTGCATTCCAACTAGCAATAACGCTGATCATTACAAAAAAATATATGTATTTTATTAGTAGGTCAAACGCATTCTTCATATTTAAAACAGGATCATTAATTGCAGCGTTTGTTATTATCGAGAGAATTTGGTCGTATTAGCTACATTATATTTACCGCCAGATGGTTATTTAGAAACATTTACATTAGAAAACAAATTTGGAGGTGTTTTTTTTATTTTGTCTTCAGAGAACTCGACTTCACGACGATAATATATTTGTGGCCGTGGCTTGGCGACCTTCAATTTCTGGTAAATAATGCTTTTCTCTCCCTCCCTCCCCCCCCCCCTTCCAATCTCTCTCTCTCTCTCTCTCTCTCTCTCTCTCTCTCTCTCTCTCTCTCTCTCTCTCTCTGAAAACGAAGCATTGGATCAGCAACAATCAATAAAAATCTTGTTCTTGATACTTTGACACATACACTTATTCAAAATTATACCGATGGTAGGTAAAGCTTCCCTTGACGCTGCTAGCTACATTAATACAATTGAACAATGCCGCTGTGTGTTTGTTTGTGTGTTTGTTTTCTCACTTTTCTGCTCGTTCCAAGTAATGCTGAGGCAAAGCAATTTCAAAATGACCGATTCCCACTCCTTGCATAAATCTCCACTCCCAAAACCCTTTTAACCCACCCATCACAACACACGCGCACACAAGCACGCACACATGCAGTATCACAATAATAATACATTAGTAATCTGATTAAAATCGGACCTCCACTGTCTGACGTACGGCGGGGAAGATCTGATTTTAATCAGACTGAATAAATTAGCAGGCTGACATTCCAATTTAAAATAGGAAATACAGTTTGGACGTGTAAATCTCCTATCTGCTCATCGAGACAATAGGTATCCAGTGACGCGAAGAGTATTTTTCGAGGTCTGCAGCATCAACCAGTGACTTAATGCTATCAAATTATATACAGGTTTCATTCGATTTAAATATCGTATTTCTTAAAATATAATGATACCATACGGTAATTTTTCAACAAACACATACCAACAGCAGAGTCTGATTAAAATTAGATCTCCACTGTCCTACACGTAGGACAAGTGGAGATCTGATTTCAATCAGATTGTCCAACAGCATTGTTCATCACTACCGTGTGTCTCGTGAGACCCGGACTCGACCTTTCAGAGGCTCTCGATAGGGACTGTAGGCCTAAGTGATGGGTTTCAGTACAACTAGGGTATATCCATCTTTAAGTAATTTTTATAATGCAGTAAAACATTTCTTACTAATCTGTATACTAATCACATATTTTGGTCCCACTAAGACGGTTCTAACACTAATTATACCCCCTTTTACACTGGTCGCCTTTATGAAACGATCAGAATATTGAGTCTCAATGGTGTGCGGTATAGTAAGTTTAATTGTAATTTCTACATATTCATAACTTTTGCATACTAATCACAGTTATATTTCCGGTTGGTGAAAACATTCGATTTACTCTGACTTTCTCCCCGTATCATGTAAAGAGTCTCAAGCCATCGGAAGGTTTTGCGGAGTAAAACCTGACAAAACCCTAACTTGGAACTGATAAAATTTGGGAGAAAAAAAAAATACCGAACAATCAGTGTTATCAATTGACCGAGTCGCGTTGCAATTGAGATACATGTGTACGTAAGCCAAGCTACCATATGTATTAGCTTATAAGACGGTCAAACTGCAAAGTACACATACCCAGATCTGCCGTTACGTAATGCGCCGCCAGATCTGGATCAGTGCAGTTAGTTGAAAGTGATCAGTAACAGAAACAACATAGACCCTGATATGCAGGCGCATTATGCTACGGCACATCTGGAGCTTTGTTGTTTGCAGTTTTGATCGTCTTATGAGCGAGTAAAGACGGTATGTGTATGACTTTTAATTTCCTTAAATCGCTACTTTGAAAATTATTTGTTAGTGATAAAGAACTGGTAGAATCAGCCTTTTCTGTATTTTGTCAGGCGTTTGATACTGATTGATTGCTATGGTATCTTTCAGAAAATAAGATAAAGTCATATTGCTTTATATAGCAGTGGTCGATCAATAGATTGCCACGCAAACGCTGATGGGCGTATGTGACGTCGTAAGGACACCTCCAAAACTATTATTATTAATTATAAAACATGCATATGAGTGTACACCCAATGTAGATATCATTGAAAATTCAGTATCAACAGTTGGTTCACCCTATTTTCATTTTTTTGGGCTAAAATATTACGTTCAACAATGGTGTCTGAAAATGGAGCCTACCCCCATTTCACTAAACGTCTGAGATTTTCTTCCTCAAATTGAAAGTTTAAATGTCTTTCTTACAGCTTGGTTTCAAATTGAAAGTCTTGGCATTAAGCAGGCATAAGGATTAAAATACAATCGTAAAATAATGTATTCCTGAAATTAGTTTTGCTTGAGGTCGGAGGAACAAAAATTAAAGGAATTCCTCAACTGGTTTTTAAAAAATAAAAGGACTCTTATGTGTACAGTTATAAAACTTACAGTTATTTTCATCTCTTATATTATATCTACATCTCACAAAAATCACAGTATTGTCATAAATTTCATATACAACATAACGCAATATCTCCATCTAAGAGAACTTGTTTAGAAATTAAGTGAAACTGGAGCCTGATCTTCAGATTGTTACATAAATGTTTTATTGTAACTACGCAATGTTATTCTTTACATTTGTTCGCCTTCACATCAACACTGTGTTCTTCTTTCCCCCATTAACATTTTTCAGTAATGTACATGGAAACGTCTGCAAGTGAAATGATTTTTGTGTGTATTTGTTTTGAAAATGTTTCATTTTTCCTACATTTTTGCTTTGATTTTTGCTGCACGATTTATTATTATTATTATTATTATTATTATTATTATTATTATTATTATTGGTGGTGGTTGTGGCACTGATCTTCTTCTTCTTCTTCTTCTTCTTCTTCTTCTTCTTCTTCTTCTTATTATTATTATTATTATTATTATTATTATTATTATTATTATTATCATATTACTATTGAATTAATAATTTCATTGATTACTTAACTGATCTATTTATTTACATGAGTTCGGTACAAACAAACCTCTAATGAGATTAACATTTTGCATACATGTGCATTGTATAAAAATAAATCTATATTGTACACTCTTGAAGTTTATGATATATGATATACATATATTGTATACATGAATACAATATTGAGTACAGTATTCCATAAAAGTTAATATACAAGTTGAAAAGTATTGTTTCCTTGCATGAATTTTGCAGCTATGTTTAAAGTCAATATTTGTTATATATATTATATAAGCTTGGAAGCAAACCCATTCCAGACATAGTTTATCATCGCCAAGTTTTTATGATATTCCACACTGGAATTACAGTGAAACTTTCCGGTCCCCTGCATAACTTGGCTTCCTCAGTAACCCGGACCTCCATGTACCCTGACTATTTTACTGTTTAGACTGGCTATATATTTTAATTCCAATAGGGGACCATACCACTAACGAATTTCTGTATACTGGTCACCGTTATTGTATTGCATTGTAATATTTATTTAAATCTGCACCACACTGGCGTTTTGAAAGCCACCATACTCTTTGTTTTCACAAAATCTCACCTCCACCCCACCCCTCCACCCTAACAACGAAATGATTAAACGGGCAGTAACTAAGAGTTACTACCCTAATCGGTATCTTCTAAAGCTAACTTTTACATGATAATTTCGCATACAACAGGCCTACGCAAAACATGGTGATTTATCGGCAGGCTCTGCAAGTTTTTTTTAGTGGAAATAAAACATTCGATAATTTGGGGATTTTTGTTATGCTACGATGTGACACATATCTCGAAAAGCAAACTTACTGTTAAATTAAAGTGCGGTAAGGATAAATGCCTAGTACATCACCCAGTCGAATGGATGAATAGCGACTTCTGGGTGGTTACAACCTGGGGCTGACGTCTGTGATAAAATCATGGTGGTAATAGAAAATCTTCGACATGAATTGTTCACACAAATTCAGGTTTCATCTTGTGGGACAGTGGGTATAGTAAGTAAACAGGAATAAATTTAAATACATTTCACATGCAGGTAAGGAGGATTTAAGGCAATAATTCTGGCATAAAGCGTGAATTACTACTTTTTCAATTATGAAAAGGAAAATTAAATTAAATCAAGAGATTAAAGCAAACTAGCAACAAAATATCCAAATTTGATTTTTCTATCAATAAAATGAAGTAAGGACTGAGATAAAAACGAAAGCGTCTATTAAAGTAGTAACTTCGACAAGATAGTTCACAACAAAAGGGTGATACAATATTTGTTTGATCTTTTCCTTCTCTTTTACTTCCTTGTTTATTGAAAATTGGAGTAGTCAAACATGGGTCTGTTCTGTGGAACGATTAATTTATATTATTGTGCCCGTGGTTTTCTCGACCTGCTCCTGGATTACGTGATTATACCCGAAGTACACGTGTGTACTTGCATACGACTGTTAGTGTGCGTTCCGTACATACGAAATGTCGTACATTACTAAATACAAGCTCTCCAGATCCTATCCTAGTGATGCTGTATAGAACGGTCTACACATTTATCTAGCACATGGTGGATGATTTTTTGGTGTTCTGGCTGTGCCTATGCGTGGGAGTAGTGTGTGTGTGTGTGTGTGTGTGTGTGTGTGTGTGTGTGTGTGTGTGTGTGTGTGTGTGTGTGTGTGTGTGTGTGTGTGTGTGTGTTGGGGGGGGTAATAGGAAAATAAAATGAGAAAAGATTTGAGATAGTGCTGCAGATGTTAAGTTGAAATGTGTAAATTGCTTTTCAATTCGAGTATGATGAGAAAGCTTGCCGGTAGCTTCCCGTGGGCTGGTGGTTCTTCCCGGGGTTTTCCGGCGTTTTTCCCCCACCAGTTATGCTGGCCGCCATGTATCATGTGCTGAAAAAAAAAAATGGCGTTAAGCCCACAACAACAATAACAACAGCAATTCGATTATTACATATTTTCAGTAACTTTCCAAAAAGAAGTAACATACCGTCTTTACCCATAAACTGATTAAACTCATAAGTGTAAACGAAAAGCATACACCCTGACTTGCTGGCGCATTACGCGACGACATTATCTGGGTCTTTGATGTTGTCTGTTAAAGTGTGTATTGCATATCCATCCCGAGTCATGGTTAATGTATTACACAGCTGAGTCATGGTTGTGTATCGCATACCTGAGTTATGATTAGCGTATTGCATATCTGGCTCATGGTTAGAGTATGACCAAAGTGGCTCCTAGCTTAGAGCATGAATAGCTAATCTTTTATCAAAACTAATTTCATGTTCTCAAGAAACCTCTTTTTATTAATCGTTTTGCACCATGTATCTATATATCCATCTAGTTTTTCTACCAGGCCCTGACCATTTTGTCGCAGGGTGGGGATGGGGTGTTTTTTATTCGGAATTTATTTATTTTCATTCCTTATTTTAAGACAGAAAGTTTATCTTTTCACCAAATAGTATAAGATTTATGGACAGACAGGGGTGCAAAAGCATTTGGTCAGCAAATAGTGGACAGGAATTTTTTTTATCAAGGATCTGTGCTATATCCTAGTAGTAGGGAAAAACAAGGTTTCTGGCTCAGAGACATGTCCCTGTACCAGAGACCTCCATTTCTCCGTACAAGTACAAATTCCCTGTACCAGAGACCTCCACCCATCAGGACATACAATTTTGTTACTTGTGAGGTTTTAGATGTCAGATTATTTTTAAAGTTTAGATAAAATTTCATACCCTATCATAACCATACTTTTTTTGATAATTTTTTTCATACCTGCTAACTCTCACTGGTAGAATACTTGTTAACATGCTGTCAATAATACGAAACTCGCGTATTAAATCGTCCATATCATTGTTTACGCCTCGCAAATAAGACCGTATCTGATCAAGTAATTTTTTGTATCTGATACTTGCTGTTTTACAGGCATTATTTTTAGTCTTTAGTCGAGGCCCATTTTTTTACACGCTGTTGCAAGAGAAACACCAACACCTGATATTATTAACAAAAACGGGTTTAATGATGCTACACTTGAGATTATACCAGAGCCAGTCATCAGCAGTGGCAAATATGATATTACTAGAAGTATTCTAATATAATACTTGTAACATTGTTTTACACACCAAAGGTTTTATGATAAAATTTGTAATATTGCATTAGTGCGTCCAGATCTTGTTTTGGAATTTCCGCTGAAATATGATTGAAATCGATGATCTGTTTCTTCATTATACAATATTTGTCTACACTTTTTATACAATGATAAAAGTTTTAATACCAACAATTGAATCAAGAAACTCACGGAACTTATTATTCTTAGGATCAGCTATACAATCTCTATACTTGTCATAAACATTTGCCGAAGTATCCTTATATCGTTCATCTGTTAATACCTCAATGTTCTATAACCAACTGTAGGAATCAAACACGTCTATTACTACAAGTTCATACAAATCTGTTTTATTTACAAAATTACCGTATTCTCTTTCTGTTTCATCAATAAATCCTAATACCAAGCTTATTTGATCCAACATGAAATTTTTGAGGACAAGATACTGTCTGATGATTGCGTATGCGACTATGAAATTCTTTAGCATTAATTTTCGGAGTCTGTCTCTATTAATTGTGAGAAGACCAATAACAGAAGCTACTTTTAACATTAAATTTTCGTATGGTTTCGTGAGTACTTTCTCAACTTCAAGATAATAATTTCGGATTGACAATTGTCTAGAGCGTTGGAGCGATGGAATGGAAAATCATCTTCTTCACTGATGTCGTAGTAAGATTCAATATTTTCTTCTAACCTTGCTGATTTAACTTCTTCAAAAAACTTTTCTCGCTCAACTTCACTGAAGTTATCGATTTCCTCGTCAAGATTTTTGATTATCTCTAGAGAGTTGTTAACAATAATCGGATCAAATTCGGGTATTTTATGTATCATTGGTAGAATTGCGTTCGAGTACACTTTAATGATTAACGTTGTATCCGCTGTACTGGCGATTTTAACTAGGGTTTCCTTGTCGTGGTAGTACATACCAAGATGCTTAAAAATTTCTCGTTTCGAAAAATTATCATGTAACTTTTTGTTTCTTTTTAATTTTAATATTTTAGATTCCGCTAGTTTGTTGAGACGATCATGATTATCGTTTATTCGTTTTTCTTCCTGAGCTTTTCCACCATAAGCTCGTGCTTTTATTAGATCTGATTGAATTATTGGATCCATATTTTCCTTGCTGAGCTCGAGCAATATTTTTTTTAGAAGGGTTTCAACTTTTTTTTGTTCTTCTAGACAATCATCAGGATGACAGTATTTGTTTATTATTTCAGAGTTTCCTATTGCTTCTATTAGTTGTGGTCCTCGCATATGCATAACGCGAACAAAATTATTTTCGCTTTCTGATAATTGGCTTGCTAGATCGTTTATCAAATTAAGTCCAATTGTTTTCATACTATTGATTTTATCGATAGTTTGTGATTTAATGCCAACGTCTGATGTAACAAAATATATGTTGGGTTTACAAATATCATCGTAAAATTCTCTTGCAACGGTTATGATTGCTGGTTCAGACATTATTTTACAACGTTAAATTAAATTTGATCATCGAGTGTGTTTATTTGAAATGCTGTCAATCCTGGAAACGGACTTTCAGCAGCGACAACATAAATTCGAAAATACAAGTACTTGTTAGCAGTATTCGCAGTTGGAATCGTAAAGTATTGTTTTGTTGAAATATACATGTCTTCTGTACTATACAATATTGCCCAGTCAATATCATCGTTTGATCCTTCCAATCGTCAATTATAAATTCGCCCAATACTAGAGTTTAGGCGACCGCGCAAATGAAATTGCCAAATAGCAACTGCAACGGGACATTTGATTTTGATCCAAAAGTCTTTGTTTTCTCCGTTAGTCGTCCATTCTTGTCTATCAGAGAAAGCGTGATGAGGATAATTTTCAGGATAACATGATGATGCGCTTACCTCAAACCCAGCTCGGTTATCAGTTGCCTTAAAAAGCGTTGGAATATACCCAACATTGTTTTTGGTTCGTTTTACACCACCACTAGATAGACTATCAACATACACTTTATTTGTCAGATCATTAGGGTTAACTGGAACATATGTCGTTGTTATTTTGTTGTTTCTCATATTTATGTTACCAGACATTGGTCTACCGGATTGTCTTAAATACGGGGCGAGTGCTCCTTTAAACTGAGCATAACTAATAGCATCAGTATAACAAGCTGGTGGTGAATTTATCGGTAATCCAGTTATTTTGTAGTTATAACTCATTATCAGGTTACCTGTCATTGTGTCGCCAGTCTTATCGGGCTTGTTATCGTCAACAGATTTTAGTTGAGCATAACTCACCGCTTGTGTAATATCAACATTTGCTGGCGGATACACAGTTTCCAATCCAATAATATTTTTATTTGACATATTAATATTACCGGTAACCGTTCCGCCAGCTTTATCAAGCTTGTTGCCATCCACATACTTCAACTGTAAATAACTTACCGCTTGGGTTTGATTTAAGTTTGCTGGTGGATATGCGGTATACAAATTTATAGCTTTTTTTCCTGACATATCCAAGTTACCGTTTAACGTTCCTCCTGTCAATGATAGTTTGCTATCGTCGACCGTTTTTAGTTGTGAGTAACTTATCGCTTGAATAAGATCAACCTTTGGTGGTGGATAATCTACTTCTAAACCAAGTACTCGTTGATTGGACATCAATTAAAAAACCTGTCATTGTATCACCGGTTCTCTTGACGAACGCAGATGTATCAGTTATTGTTGGTTCGTCAGCGGAAATGGATCCTGTGAGTGCTGTTCCAAGCTTTGTGTAATAACTCATATTATAAAATATATAACATAAAATTATATAACAACAATGGCAAAGCCATCGTCGATATTAAATTTTGATACCGAACGATTAATCAAGCATAAACACAACAACGAACTTCCAGATTGTCATTATCTTATTGTTGGTCGTACAGGATCTGGTAAAACAAATCTATTATTGAATCTTTTACTCAACGACAACTTTAACTACGATCGTGTGTATATTTACACAATTAATCCACAACAGGATAAGTACGAGTTATTGAGCGAGTACAACGATAAACTTCGTGGTGAGCTTGATGCTGGCGATGGTATATTTTTGATAAAAGAACCAGAGGATTTAATTCCTGTCGATGAATTTGATTCGTCCGAACATAAAATAATTGTATTTGACGATCTTCCTCTAAACAATGAGGAGATGAATAAGATTCCCTCTTATTTTTCATTATCGCGTAACAAAAAATGTAATTCGATTTATCTCGCGCAAGGGTTTTACAACGTCGACAGATTTATTCGGCGAAATACGGGATGTTTTATATTGTTTCCTGGACTCGATAATGTTGATCTGAGAAATATTGCAAACGAGCAATGAGGTGATGTAACAAAAGATAAATTTATTGAATTATATCATCAAGCAACCAAAGATAAATACAATTTCTTTTCATTCGATAAACTAGCGCGTGATCTAGCTAAGATGTTTCGTTGTTGTATTGACACATTTCTATAGACGAATTTTGTAGAGCGTATAAAAAAATAAACAATGGGCAAGCATCAACAAAGAATTGAATTACTAAAGAAGTTCATTGAAACTCGAGCTGCTTTTAAGAAAAAAGTGGACGAAGCTCGGCGTGGACAAGTTCAAGCGGAAGAAGAAACTGCTAAACTTTTTAAGCCGGTTACCGAAGCAGTACTTGGCAAACAACTAGAAGTGTCAACATTAGCTCCAGAAGAACTAAACAAAATACATGGAAAAGGCTTGTTAGGTTTACTAGGAGAAAGATCAAAAGAGGAAACTAAAAAATTGTAGAGGAACTTGTAAGAAACATTGCTGATCCTGTTGCACGACAGGTTGAATTTGATTAATTAATGAACAACCCTCTTATGCTTCAGCATGCGATAGCAAGATTGACAGTTAATCCAGCTGAGTTAAAGAGGTTAATAGAATCTTTTTCAAGACAAACTCGAGAATTATCTGAGCAACAAAAAATGATGCAGGAAACTATCATAGAAGAAATGCCTCGTGAGAAAAAGATAAGATTTTACAGACAAAAAGGCTAGGGAAATAATACAAGAAAGTAAAGATGATGATTTTATAACAAAATATCTATAAAATGAAAAACTTAACTATCTTGATAACATTCGAAAATGGTCGGAAGATGATTACAAAAATCTAATAGATATTTTAACAAAAATATATAATGATTTTTGAAAGCTGAAGAAGATATTAAAAAAGCTCAAACAGAGGGAGAAATGCTGGCTATGTTAGATAAAATAAGAGACGGAATTATTGCTGAAGCTTTATATACGACAGCAGATAAGTATAGAACCAGAGAAAAAGATTATAGTAAAGGTTGGACATTTAAAAGATTATTTGATAAGTACGAAAGTCAACGAGATCAAAGATTACCAGAGGAAAAAACTGGATCTGATGTTCAAGTTTTTACATCTAAGGCTGAGATGGTTGACCGACTTCTATTATTGATATCATCAAAAGAAGTTGGTAATGAAATCGGAAATCGACAACGAAATTATTGATATACTGGATCATCTTAGATCGAGCGGATTATTAACACCAGACGAATACGAAATTTTACATAGCGATCTTATCTAACAAAATAAATATAATGTCAACAACATTATTACTCGATTCGTCACAAACAACGAGTGACAGCAAAAACTTTTCTGTCTATTAACATCCGCCAATAATACTAAATCCTGGTAGACAGTACGAAATTGGAATAATTTCTGCTACAGTATGGCATTCTATGGCAAATGTAAAAAAGAACGTCAATGACGATTTTACATTTAATTCTGGCGCTTGGGTATCGGTTAAAATACCACAGGGAGCGTATAACGTAACTGATCTTAATAAAACGTTAAAAGAACTAATCGGCAATGCCGCAGACAATTTTGAGCTGGCTCCAAACTATAATACACTACGAGCTAGAATTACATTAATAAATAATTTGATAATCGATTTTTCACCAGCGACTAGTATTGCATCGTTATTATGCTTTAAAAACCAACAATACGGCAGTGTTGCGGAACAAAGTATATTGTATGACGGAGATCTGCCTGTTAACATAACACAAGTAAACACAATTTTGATTAATTGTTCTATCGCATCAGGATCTTACTCAGCTAAAGGCAGCCAAGGTCAAACAATCTATAGCTTTTCGCCTGATGTTCCGCCGGGATCACTAATGCAAATTACTCCTCGACAAATAATATACTATCCGATAAATCTCCAAAATCAAATAACCAATATAACAATGCAAGTAACAGATCAATCAGGGCTACAAATAGATCTTAACAATGAAATTGTACCGTATTACTTACATCTAAGAGCAATGACGTAGCTATCGCGCATAAATTTTGTAAACCTAATTTAATAACAAGATGAGACCAAACAAAAGTTTATAGACGAAAACTTGTGGGTGGATTCTTTGGAAATATATTTACAAAAATAGCTGAAAACATCCCAGGAATTGCACGTAAAGCAGCACCAATTGCGCTTGACGCGGGGAAAGCTTTTGCTAGCACTGCAGTCACCTTGGTCAGACACAAGATCGCTGATAAAATTAAAGGCAGCCCACCTTCAAACGCGGAAATAAAACAAGCAATATCAGATATAGCACCAACAAAAGAAACAGAACGAGCTATGATAGTTACCACAAAAAAATTATTATCACCAGGCGGCGAAGAGGTAATAAACAAACTTGTAAAGAAAACAAGACAAGTAATAACACCTGCTTCTTTTTAGTTGCTGTAATTTTGTGTGGCGATTATAAAATAAATAATGTCAGTTAAAAAATTATCTCGATCTTGCCGAAGAACATGATCCAACGACGTAGTGACAGAATTCGAGTGTGTTGAGTATTCTCGACGAAAACTCAAACGAACCAAATAAAGCTGACGTTAGAACTTTTAACACAAGAGATGAGGACGTGTTTCTATTGCCGCACAAGGCGGTGCTAGAAGTGCGTGGCAAATTACTAACCGCAGTCGGTGGTGATATTGCAGCTGGTGCGGAAATTGCATTTGTCAATGACGGGTGGAGTTTATTTAAAAGCGCACGGTATCAACTGGCCAACCAAACCGTGGAAGATATTTCAATGCACTTGCCTATAGCGAGTACAATATTAAATATCGTCTCGTTCAGCGATGACTATTCGAGATCAGTGGCCAGAAATATAATGTGGTTTAAAGATACTGGACTTGGTTTATCTGCTTCGGATGAATTTATTTCAGGTGGTGCTCTTACACATGGCGCTGACGCTGCTGCAGATCTAGTAATCGTTAGAAATTTTCTTATGGAAAATGCTGTAAAATTTGGTATTGATCCACCAGCTGCAACGGCGGATGCAAACGCTGTGAGAGTCTCGCTGACACAAGCGTGTAATAATCTTAGTATAACACCACCAGGTACAGCCGCAGATGCAGTCGCTATGTTAAATTTAATAAAAGGTGTTATTAGTACACGTAATATAAGATACAACAAAGGATATGCTAAACGAAATGCAATTTCCGCAGAATCTCGCCAAATAACAATGATGCTTGCGTTAAGCACAATCTTTGGATTTTGTCATGAATATAACAAAGTTTTTAGCGGAATAAAACATACACTTATTTTAGATCGAGCTGATCAAAACGATTGTATAATGCATGCCGATGGAGTAGCTGAAGGACAATTTGCTATTACAAGATTAGCGCTGTGGATGCCACGAGTTGTTCCATATGTAGCTAAAACGATGGAACTCGAATCATTATTGACCGCGTATACGAAAAAGATATATTTCCAGCAAAACAGAATTTATGAAACAGTAATTCCTAACGCAACCGATTACACCTGGCGTGTTACAACTACGTCTAGCGAACAATTACCTCGATACTTGTTTGATGTATTTCAACGACAGGCGCGTCGTAATGATCAAGAAATTAACAACTCGGTATTCGATAACCCTGATATAAGACGAATCTTTGTTAGAGTAAATTCTAAACAATATCTCGAACGTGCAGTCGAATGCAATTTTGCTATAGACGCCACCAGAAACATATCTCTGCTGTATATGTACCGTATGGAGGCGATGCAAAAATATCAGGACGCGGACAGTGGATCTCAGATATCAGTAGAAGAATTTCGATCACTGTATCCTATCTTTTATTTTGACATATCAAAACATTCCGAACGAGTTATCGGATCGACGGTTGATATTGAAGTCACTTGGACGCTTGGCGTACTGTCAACCGAACAGTATAACGTATACGCGCTAATTGTCAGTGATAGATTCTTGACAACTGACGCAACCAAGGGAAGAATGACTATTCAAGTTTAATCTAACAACCTTAATATAATGAAAACCGAGTATACAACCAAAGAAATATACCTAACACCCGGTCAAGTTGAAAAATTATCAGCAGCGGTTGCCAAACGTAATTCTGTATCTTTAATGATATCCCTAGATACTTCTGTTGCCGCGGCAACAAATAAAACCGCAGTAAAGGTAATGTTAACTCAACAGCAAATCAATAAACTCAATCGCAAAGCGATCGAAGGAAAACCGTTTGTGCTTAAACTATTCATTGCACAAATAACAACGATGTCAAAACACGGTGGTTTTCTTGAACCAGCACTTTCTGTAATAGCTAGCGCAATACCAAAAATTGTACCTGTACTAGGAACACTTGGACTAGCGGCTGCGTCAGGGGCAGTATCAGGAGCAACTAAAAAAGAGGTATCTGGAGACGGTTTCAGACAGATCTATCATTAACGACTGCGTCGTCAGTGATGTAGTTTTATGTAACAATAAAAAAATTAAATGGCAGCCAAAAAAAAAGCACAGGCGACAAAATCTAAAAAAAAGAAAACGACGACGAAGCGTCCTCGAGCACCAAGGAAAACAAAACAAGGAGGAATTATTCCTTTCGCTCCACTTTAGCGGGGTTAGCAGGCAGTCTTATGCCGAATCTTTTAGGGATTGGACGCGGAATGACTCTACCAGGTACCAGACGCCGTTGAGTAATTTTGATATAATTGAAAAATTAAAATTGGATGACGCCGTCAGATTTCGTGGAGTACATTCCAAAGATGAATTAGATAATGCACCAGCAGGTGGTTCGTGTATCATAAATATACAAAAATTTAATGATGGATCCGGCACTCATTGGGTTGCTATTTACGATAATAATTATTTTGACTCGTTCGGACTTCCTCCAAACGACCTTATAAAAAAATATATTTTTAAAAAATTTTAAAAAATAAATTATTCATCTAATCAACTACAGCCGACTGGAACAACCGCTTGTGGTTATTATTGTATTATGTTTATCAGGCAGATGTCAAGAGATCCCGATTTTTGAAAGTTTATTTTACAATTTGACAGACATCCAAGCAAAAACAACGACAACATAGCAACAAATTTTGTGTGACAATCGAATATAACATGTCGCAAACTATAAGGTATTGCCTAAAATGTAAAACTAAAACGCCTAACAAAGATGAAAAAATAGAAGAAAAAAAAATAAAAAATAAGAGAACGATGCTAAAAGGTATTTGTACTGTTTGCGGTAAAAGAAAAAGTGTGTTTATTTCTTCGACGGCTTCATCGTTGGCAAAGCCGATGGAATTAGGTTCGGGTGTGGATAGTTATTTTAGTCGATGATTAAAATAATAATGAGTCGAAGTTGTAATTGTGGTTGTGATAAAGATTTTTGCATAGAACAAGATAAAAATGTTCCGTATTGTCCTGCAATCGCCGAGAAGTAATTGGTTCTGGGATGGATATACACAAATTTATTGGAAAATTACCGAAACGACTCGTTCCGAGTCGAGGATGGACATTACCCGGGCACAAATACACTGGGCCGTACAATCCACTAGATAAACAACTAGATGAAAATGATTATCCATTAACAGGACAAAAGCCTTATAATCAAGTTGATGCAATAGCAATGCGTCATGATATTTGTTATCGTGATATAGAGCGTACTGTTAACGTTCGTGTAGAGAACTCAAAATCAGACTGTCATAAGGTAATGCTAAATGAACTTAAAGATATGAAACCTACAAATCTACGGGAGAGATTTGATATAAGGTTGGTTCAAGGATTAATCGGAACTAAATATAAACTCGGTCTCGGAGAGTCTCGTCTCTACGATGACCTGGCATCAAAGCTATAAAAACCTAAAAAAAAAAAATGTTTTCCGCGACGCAAGGTTGTCTCGAATGCCGTTGATGATACCTGGGCGATATATTTGGTAGATGTCTCAAATCTTCCTCAGTTTAACGATAATAAGAAGTATCTCTTTAATGTTATTGATGTTTTTAGCAAATACGTGTTTAGTGTACCCGTTTTAGATAAGACAGGAACATCGATAACCGGCGCACTAAAACAAGTAATAACAAGTACAGAAAGAAAACTGAATAAAATTTGGACCGATGACGGAGCAGAGGTTTTTAATTAAAAATTTGAGCAGTTTTTGGAACAAAATAACATAAAAAAATGTGTTACAGGAAACGAAGGAAAAAGCGTTGTCGTTGACAGATTTAATCGTACACTAAACGAGCTGATACATAAATATTTGACAGCTAAAAACGCGAACAAGTATATTGATGATCTTCCACAGATCGTTGATAAGTACAATAACACAAAACATCGCGCCCTTTCGCTAGGCAAAAGGAAAATCTCACCAAACGACGCAATTTAAAAATCCAATACTAGCAAGCAAAAACGTGTACCGCAGGCATAAATTTAAAGTCGGCGATCAAGTTAGAATTTCATTAACAAAAAAAATATTGAAAAATGATTTAATCCGAAATGGAGTGAAGAAGTATTTGTCGTTGATAAAGTTTTAATAACAATACCTGTAACATATACGCTAAAAGATCTAACAGGTGAGCCTGTAATTGGTAGTTTTTACGAACAAGAACGACAGAAAATTGAACAAGATGTTTTCGTTATTGAACGAGTAATCAAAAAGCGTGGAAATAAAAGCCTCGTTAAGTGGCGCGGGTATAGCGACAAATTTAATAGCTGGATACCAACCAAAGAGATCAATGCTGGGAAATAATGTTTTGTAAATTTCCTCGTATTTACGTAAGACAGATTTACATTTTACAGGCTTACATAACGATATTAGATATCGTCGGCGATTGTCAGAAATCGTCATCAGATTAAATACCTTGACAAAGATAAAATCGAATTTTATATTTTTCTGTCGGTCTGAAAGTCTAATGTTTAAAAATGGTTTTATCAGCCGCCAGAACGACTGATTTTCGTCTACTGAAAAATTAAATTTCAAAATTTTTTCGTGATATGATATTTTACGTTATATCGACCAGTTGTCGGTCTTCCATAAATTTTTTTTTTGTCCCACGACGTCGTTGCTGACGTAGCGGTATCATCGTTGACATCATCTTCAATAACGTCATCAACATCATCTTCAATAAAGTCATCAACATCAGTTTTGCTGACGTTTGTGTCATCTTTAATAACATTAGTTTCTTATGTTATATCTGTTGGTGATAATGGTGTATCATAGATAAACTTTAATCTTTCCAAAAGGCTCATATATAATTTTGTGTAGCTTTAAATAATATAAAAAATGGACAAGATAAGATATATCGAGAATGTTAGGGTTTATAACATCGACACCCTCAAAGAAGCAGTAAAAAAAAGTGTTAGGGGGCGAAAAAAATATCTCGGTTAACCTATTTTTAGTTCGCTGTGGAAGCGATAAAATGTTACTGACCGACATTGAAAAAACGCAATTATATAACGATAAAAAAAATAGTGTAGTGTATGATAGAAAAGCTATCATGTCGTGGTGTCATACTTGCATTAGTCGAGATGAGCTTGCTAAAATATTACGATAATTTTAGTTATCGTTGTTTTGAAAGATGATCCAAGCATTGTGTTCGCTTGAAAAAGTTGATCTTGTTATTCCATCTGCAACAAATTTTACTACCCTAGGATCAACATTAAAGTATCTCGCCGCAGCAATTATCTAAGAAAATTTGAGTTCCTCGTCTGCTTCAAGATTAAATGAAACAACAGGTTTAGGGGTACATTTGAAATTTATTCCTTCTCCTCTACCTTTTCTCACATTTTCCTGTTGGGTAACTAGCTCTAGATTTTCTAAACGATTATGTTTGAACGTTATTGAGGTGATTAATAACCAAACCATCGGGTATAGGTCCGTTAACGTTTCGTAAGCAAATCTATGGTTATAATAACAAGCAAACCTATCCGTTTTACTACCACGTATCGTTATCTTCAAATACCCCGTATTGTTCATATTTCCAAGTACTTTTTTCAGTTTTTCTTCTTCGAATGATTCCTTTGTCATTCGCCTCGTAAAGATCAAACACGAGATGTGGTTGAAACTCATCCTGCAAAGCACGATTTTCAATGTTATCATCAGTAACCACACCATTGAAATGATATACTCGCTGCCCTTCTGGAATTTCATCACAAAATAACGTATAAATAAAATCTTTCTTTAGCATTTCGACTCTCTCAGTATTATCACCTTTAACGCTATCTTATAACCAGCCGGTGTTGCTTTACCAAACGGTTGTCCGTATTTGACGTGTATCACCAACCCCAACATATTTCCCGCGTACATGTTGTACTTGGGGTGAACATAATAGTCCTCTTGCTCGCTTGCGCTTGTCATCATCAGATTCTGTCCTATGATACTGTAAGCAATGTATATCTCTAATTGATTGTTTGACTAGCCCTTCAACTAGTGAGCTACCTGTTTGAACAGTCAATTAGAGATATGATAGTACATTATATAACAATGCTGAAGTTACGTGATATAGCGAAAAAGAGCCTTATAGGAGAACCTACAAAAATAGCTACTGCTTTCGCAGGATTTGACAACAGCTACCGGTTTGATAAACAAATCGTTTTAGTAAATTTCACCGCAACGAATCATTATCATTTGTTAGAACCAACTATTAAACGTGAACTTGAAAACCATAAGGATTTGAAAATCCTAGTGCTGTATCACGTTTTATTCTCAAAGCTACTTGTGACAGAGGAGTCGACAGATGAGGAAATTGCAGACCCTTTCATTAACGCAAAATCGAAGCGTGTTTTGCTTGGAATTTATTTTTCATCGCCAGCTGATGAAATACACCAGGAAATTTGGGAAAAGATAGAAGAATTCACCGAATCAGGTTCTGGTTGGAAGTTTGAAATGATTACTGAAATTTTATTTCACACAATGAAATATAACGTATTACGTGGTAGCGGCGCTAATAGCGCTGGGTATATTGACCTGCCACAAAAAATAAAAAATAAAAAATGTTGCATAGACGTAAAAATCTTTGATAGTAAATTATTCCAGTGGGCCATTCTTTCTGCGATGTTTCCAGCAGAAACAAAATGCTGATCTGCGTTGACAAATATTTTAGTCACGTTACAAAATTAAATTTTACTGGTATTAACTTCTTAGTTGCGGAAAATCAAATACCGAAGTTTGAAAAACAAAATAATATTTCAGTTAACGTATTTGGTCTTGACGAGCATGAAAACGTTTATCCAAGATATATTTCAGAAAAAGCCTCATAATCGACACTAAACGTATCGTTTTATCAGAATCATTACGTATGGATCAAAAACTTCAGTGGACTCGTTGGTAAATAGTATAACAAAAATAAAAATAAGAAGTACTTCTGTTATCGTTGTTTGCACGGTTGCTCTGACAAAGAAAAATTACAAAAGCATCAACAGTACTGTAATAATGTACAACGAATAACAATGCCGGGCGAGGAAAAAAAAAATTCTTCGGTTTGTTAATCATAATCATAAACTAAAAATTTCTTTCGTTGTATACGCCGATTTCGAGTGTTTACTTCAGCCTGTGCTTGGCGCAGAAAATAATCCTAACCAATCGAGCACAAGAAAAATTCAAAATTATGTTCCATGCGGAGTCGCGTATAAGATAGTTTGTAGTATTGATCCGAGTTTATCCAAACCGATTAAATTATATCGCGGTAAAAATCCAGCTGTTTGGCTTCTCAAGCAGTTGATTAGTGAAGTTGATGATATATTTAAACGTTTAAGAAGAATCGTTCCAATGATAAAACTGACATCTCAAGAAGAATCTGATCACGAGGAAGCAGAATTTTGTCATATTTGTGAAAAAGCCTTTGACTTGCCCGGTAATAAAAAAGTACGTGATCATTGTCATTTGACCGAGCAATATCGTGGAGCGGCTCACGATAAGTGTAATTTAAAGTTTCACGCTCCAGATTTTATTCTAGTTGTTCTTCACAATTTCCGAGGATATGACAGTAATATTATTATAGAAGCTTTTGGTGATCCTGAAATAACGTCTCGTTTAAAACTCGATAACGTCATCAAGTGTATCCCAAATACTTTTGAAAAGTATATATCAGTTACTTTAGGTAAGCTGCGTTTCATCGACAGCTTGCAGTTTACATTAGTATCGTTATAAGATCTTATAAAAAGAAAAATGCTGTAAGCGCTGGTATTGAGTTTTATAATCTACAAGCTTGTTTTGGTAATCAAGCAAACTTGTTAACAAAAAAGGAGTATTTCCATACGAGTACCTCGATGATTGGAGTAAATTTGATGAAACGTCTTTACCTGACAAAGATAAATTTTATTCACAGCTAAAAAATGAAAATATAACCGATGACGAATATAAATATGCACAAGATATTTGGACAGAATTTGATTGCAAAACATTTTCCGATTATCATGATTTGTATTTGAAAACTGATATGTTGTTGCTGACGGATGTATTTGAAAGCTTTTGAAAAGTGAGCTATAATAATTTTGGATTAAATCCTTGTTGGTATTACTCTGCTCCTTGGTTATCGTGGGATACCTTGTTAAAGTTTAGCAAGGTAGAGTTAGAATTACTAACAGATGTTGACGTGTTTAACTTTATCGAAAAAGGTATCCGTGGCGGTATTAGCGTGATAACAGAAAAGTATTCGGAAGCAAACAACAAATATATGAAAGAGTACAATCCTGAGCTTCCATCAAAGTATATGATTTATCTAGACACATATAATTTATATGGCTATGCAATGTCAGAACCAATGCCGTTTGGTGGATTTCGTTGGATTACACCTGACAAATTTCTGGCGGAAACAGAAAAAAGATATCTGACGATGTTTCATATTTTGTTGAAGTTGATCTCGACTATCCTACATCGTTACACAATTTATATAACGATTATCTGTTTTTTGTGCGGAATCAATGATAATCGATTATAGTTTGTTATCTCAAGAGCAACAAGCAATAGCATCACCAAAACAAAATTATATGGTAAAAAAAACTAGTCCCAGATTTACTTGATAAGCGAAATTATGTGTTGCATTACAAAGTCTTAAAACAAGCGGTAGATGCTGTCCTTGTGTTGAGGAAAGTCATCGCGTGTTAAAATTTAATCAGTCGCGGGGGATGAGAGGTTATATTAGCTCAAACACTTCGATGAGAGCTGTAGCGAAAACCGATTCCGAAAAAAAACTTCTTTAAGCTTATGAACAACTCCGTCTTTTGGAAAACGATGGAAAATATTAGAAAGCGAGTAAACATCGAGCTAGTTAATGATATCAACCGCCAAAACAAACTTGTATCAGATGATGATTTTGTCAGCATAAAATTTTTAATGAGATTCTTGTCGCGATACAGCGATAAAAAACAAATCTAAAACTAAATAAACCAATTTATGTTGGGGCTTCTGTACATGATTTGTCGAAGTGGTTCATGTACGATTTTCATTATAATTTTGTTAAGAAGCAGTGGCCGTGAAGTAAACTATTGTTTACCGATACTGACTCACTTGTTTATGAAATAGAGACTGAGGACGTCTATCAAGATATTTTTGATAACCGACATCTGTTTAATCCTTCCGATTATCCTCGCGATAGTAAATTTCATGATGATATGAATGAAAAGGTTATTGGTAAGTTTATGGATGAAATGAACTCCCTCGTCATCAAATACTTTATTGGATTGCGGAGTAAAATGTAGGCCGTGTTGCTGGACAATAATGAAATAACAAAAAAAGCAAAAGGTTTACCTCGCGATTTTGTTAAAAAAATCTATTAGGTTTGATGATTACAAGTACGCACTTGACGGCGGTGTTAGTTTTATAAGAGCAATGGCTATTCGAACAAATCACCATAAGCTTGAAACAGTTGTTATTATTATCAAACGTGGATTAAGTAATTTCGATGACAAACGTTATTGCGAAAACGGAATAGATGCGTTTCACTTGGATATCGTTGTAATGATAAATCTATACTTGATATTATATTTTCATCTGACGACAGCGATAAAGTCGCCGATGATGAATCTATATTTGATGACTAGGGTATGAAATTTTGTGTGAACAATAAAAATAATGTTTGAAAATTTGACAGTGACATATAACAACGATATCTAACGATAGACGGTAAACAGTTGACAGTTGAAATTACCAATGAAACATCATGAATATGTTTCAGTGGCAACAGCGTTGCTCGTGACAACCTAAAACTTTCACTTATCAGATCTGGTAACAGCGAGTATTTTAATTATCTTGAAACATTGAGCCAGAAATTGTCAGATGGATTTAATAACTTTTATGATCCAATCAGTCAACAAAAATATGCTAAACTTACCATTGATCTTGATCGGTCAAAGGTATATTTTATTGATAAAAAATATCCTCTTAATGAACTACAGATAAAAGATTTATTTGAGTCTCGTCGTTGTGTGAGCGGTAGAATAAAGTTTAGTCTCTATTATCATGATGACGAAATATTTCTAATTTCAACAGTTGAAACGCTTATAGTCGGTGATGAGGTATGAAATAATCTGACATCTAAAACCTCACACGTAAAAAAAAAATAATTTCTGTCCTGATGGGTGGAGGTCTCTGGCACAGGGAATTTGTACTTGTACAGAGAAATGGAGGTCTCTGGTACAGGGATTTGTCTCTGAGCCAGAATCCTTGTTTGTCCCTACTATTATCCTTTGCTCTCAGGAAATGTAATGCTCGCTTGTTACAACTTTACCAAAACTTATCCGTTGAGTATGGATCAGTTGACATAAAAACATGAATTATTTCAATTCTACCTTAACTTCTCCGTTAAATATGGGACAAGTGATATTATAACGTTAATAATTACGACTTTAAGTAACTTATTTGTTAAGTATGGAGCAATTGATATTGTAACGTTTAATGATGAAAAATTTACCTAAACTTATCCGTTTAACATGGGGCAATTGATATTGTTATGTTTAATGATCCGTTTAACATGGGGCAATTGATATTATCAAGTTTATTGATCCGTTTAACATGGGGCAATTGATATTACATTTAATCATCCGTTTGACATGGGGCAATTGATATAATTATGTTAAATGATCCGTTTTAACATGGGGTAATTTTCATTATTACATTTAATCATCCGTTTAACATGGGGCAATTGATATAATTATGTTAAATGATCCACTTAACATGGGGTAATTTACATTATTACATTTAATCGTCCGCTTAACATGGGGCAATTGATATAATTATGTTAAATGATCCGCTTAACATGGGGTAATTTACATTATTACATTTAATCATCCGTTTAACATGGGGCAATTGATATTATAACATTAAATATTAGGCAGTTGACAGTATAGCGTAAAATATCGGGCAAGTATAACGTTCAATGGTTGCATCTTTAGGTATACTGTATGATTAAGCAGCAAATTTTACTTCAAATTCCCGGAATTTTGATCCACACGCATAGCACAGATAAACTTTCAACAATGTCATCCTATAGAAACAAGATATCGGATCAGTAAGTCATACTTACATAAATAAAAATGGTTATCAATCCCTTTCTTTATAATTTGTGTCAGATTAACTCGCAGAGTTAGTGCTTTTGTCTTGAGTTTTCGAAAATTCCAAGCTCAAACTAGATTTTCTGAAATATTATAACCCGTAAAGTCAGCTCTTAATGGCACCTATATAAAATACTTAGAATCTTTCTCAAACACTCAAAGGGCACACATTGGTAAACT
Organism: Megalonaias nervosa; assembly: GCA_016617855.1. Classification (NCBI taxonomy): domain Eukaryota; kingdom Metazoa; phylum Mollusca; class Bivalvia; order Unionida; family Unionidae; genus Megalonaias; species Megalonaias nervosa. The sequence goes on along the minus strand of JAECUM010029191.1, from coordinate 8,198 downwards.
GTTTCTCAGAAAACCATATATGCGATTGAAAAGTTTTGACCTAAATATATCTTGAAGATTTTTCTTTATAACAAACATACTTTTAACGTTATTTACAAAGATTTGTATGCTGTGTAAATTTTCTTGAGTGATTTATTCCAAAATACTCCACCATCAGTACGTTGCCTTTTTAAGCAATGGTTGTTAGTTCAAAATTTTATGCAAAATCTACAGTAATGCATATCCCATTTTCAAATCCTCCGTACGAACAAAAGAATTATAAACATCACAGTTATATACTGCCATTAAGTTTACAATTGACAGTAAAGCAAGTTACAATTTATAAATGCTTTCGTATATTATTATTGTTATTGTTATTATTATTATTATTTACAAAAGTCAAATCTTAAGATTCATGAAGCAATCCGCAATTTTATCATAAACTTAATTCGTGGTATTAACAATCAGATGTAATTAGTATATTAAAAGACGCGATTTACCTATTGGTATATGCATTTATTAATAAATACAATCTTTAAATAAAGGCTGCTTTTATGCCCATGCCATCTCAGTAGACCTATCTGTCAGCCGCACATACGTACGTCACACCTTATTTTAGTTTTGCTTATAGGTCAATTTTTAGGGACTGTGCTGGTGCATTCTTGTTCTATGAACACATCCTAGTTAGGAAGTAACAAGCGTTAAAACTTTTGTTTCCTCAGATGGAAATGGGTGAGGTCGAGAATAAATAAGGTCCCAGTAAAACGAAAGCATTTAAGGCAGAGAAATTTGACACAAACCCGTATGATATATCATTATGGATAAAATCGACTTCCAAGAAAGACTAAGAGCCAACTTGATTAAGCGTAGACGACATGTAATTTTGTATCCCAAGCTATACATTGCATTTGCAATTTAAAGTTTCATGCAGTTTATGTTCTGGTCTGATCAAGAGGAAAAAATTAGATAAATAAATAAATAATGAAACTACTATTACACAGTATGCCGTTTTCAGATGTTATCAATAATCATGGCTTTATCTATTCGTAGGCGTTATAATCGGCCTGCTTCAGCTTCCGATTGTGTTTGCTGTCAAGGATTCGCTAGGTGGCAGCTCCAGTTATGTTACTGTGGTCTCTCAGTGGTTGGTCACGAAAAAACTACAAGAAATATTCCCATACCTCGAAAAGAAACGGACTGGAGTGGGGAACTGGTGGCAGGTAGGCAATGATTGCATGCACTCCTCAGATTAAGAACTATACACCAAAGATTATGATTCTAGAAGAGTGAACAGTATCACGCTTGCTTTTCATCTCTATGGTCCTGGCTTCAATCCTTGGTTCCAGCACAGTCTAAAGTGGTAGCCGATCCAAGGTGAGTGCTTTTCCAAGTTCTCCGGTAGCATCCTCCACGAATGCGAACATCGCGCCCAAATTTGAGCCGTCGACAGCGCGATTGTGTAAGTTGTTAGAACTTGTGATACACGGTTAAGTTTCAAGATTCTAGACTGTAAGAAATAAATTTTCAACAAAAGTTTAAAACTTTGCATGTACTTTGAAAGTATATGAAGAGGGGGGTATGGGTATATATATATATATATATATATATATATATATATATATATATATATATATATATATATATATATACTATACTATACTATATATATATATATATATATATATATATATATATATATATTGTTACGTGTAGGCTCGTACAATAATAACAAGAGAAAAGAGTGAAGACGACAAGCTTTGTATATTTTAACAAAATAATTTATTTCCCTAGAAAACAATGTAAAAATTGGAAAATAGGCTTACGGTTTGTGAATATAATCCAAAATTTAATCCTATGAATGAAAATTACAAGTTCTATCACTAAATAGTTCTATTAGAATCCAAGTTCGAATCTCGACGACGTTCCAATGTGGAAGGCGATGACGTCAGATGTGGTCCTTGTACAAAATAGCAACAATTCTTCAAGTGAATCACAGTTTATGTTTCCGAATAATTCCAGAATAAATTTCCACTGAATTTCTTTCTCCCAGAATTTATAAAACAGTACACTCGTTTGGTTTTCTAGAGAATAAATTATTAAATTCCAAAAAACAAATGAACTTCAAAAACAATCTGGTTTCAACAATAAGAAAAAACCTATCCGGCCTTATAGGTATCAAGAATACAACTGACTGACGAGCGCTCAGAAAGGGTTATATATTCACCCGAATTATCATCCCGTTCTCGCGAGATAGATTACGTGGTCTCATAACACTTGAAATACGCAAAAAGAAAAATGCCATTCGTCACGTAGGAAGAACCCCTATCTACTATCACTCTGAAATAAATATAAAAATAAAACATTGTTTATTTAGACTAGACAAAATGACCTTGGCAATAGCCAAACGTTTTCGCGTAGCGATTACACTACCGCGGACCAAGGTAAACTAAAAATATTACTAATGTAATACGTTTTACGTCTTAGATAAACAGAATTACTGAAAAAGAATTTTGAATCCCTGCAATAATCATTACAATAAAATGTAATGAAACAAAAATAAAATAAAAAAGAATTTTAAAACTAACACACAAGCAATTTAATTACATATAAGTAACAATATATATATATATATATATATATATATATATATATATATATATATATATATATATATATATATATATATATACACACACATATTTGATTTATAAACGTTCAGATGATGATTATGCGGATACAGTAGTAGTGGTGGTTACTTTTATTGTTATTGTTGTGGCTATTATTATTATTATTATTATTATTATTATTATTATTAACAGGTTTTCTACGTCTCGGGTGCCATTCTGGGCGGTGCGATATCCGCTTTTTTGTCGAATACCATAGCAACGGCACATGGCCCAAGCATACCAGCCGCCCTATTTGGTGGCATACTGATGTTATGGGGTGCTAGACTAGCGGCAGGATGCACAAGGTTTGTTCTACTTCTCTTTTTTGAGATTTATTGGTGTGGTCCCTCTCAGATACATCATCATCTGAGGGACCCCCTAGTCCGAAATATAAAGGATTTTTTTTTTTTTTCTTGGAATGTATGTGCTTTTTGTGTTATTTTCAAACAATTTCCTTTTTATCAATTTTGAGATAGGGTTTAAACACCGATCCTAATCTAGTGTGATATAGGAGTTATTCTTCCCGGTCTGGAATCAAAGCTCATTTATATTTTGTGATCCTTGCCAAGGATCCATATTGCCCTATGTGTGCTATATGAGTGTGTTATTTGTTGTGTCTGCATTTGTGTTTTTGTGAGGGCTGGCTATATAGATCATAGTCTCATAGTTTTGTTTTTTTTTAAACTTTTATTTGTTCCTTTGCTTCAGGAGACCGGTTGTGATATAAGATCGATACCGGCCTCCCTATCTTTGGAACCTCATTTTATTTAATGTGTGCTCAGAGAGGATAGTCATGTGGTAGGAAAGTTGTGTCTGGTGTGTACATATGTGTATGCATTGAGTCCTTTGGGGTTGGGTTTTAGGAGCCCGTACGGGCCGTTCTACCTCACGTTAGTCATGTAGTTTTGGCCACGTACCCTCGTCCTTCCCCTTCCCCTTTTTATGTGTTGTTGTTAGATACTAATACAGATCCCACAGGCATATATGCAATTTGCAATTTCTATTTATAGTCACGTATAGTTTTCATTACTGTATTGATAAAACTTATAAGATCATTGTATAATTTCTTGTCATTAATACCATTTGTGTATAAGAGTTGTGGTGTTTCGTTTGTTCCATATTTTCGTTGAATTTTAGTTTTAATATTTTGCCTTTCAATATTATTTTGTTGGCATTCTAAAATTAAGTGTTTCTTGGAGTCAACACATGCTCCACACATTCTACATTTTGGTAGACGATTTGTCAAGTGTCTAATGAAGGCCACTTCGCCCGTCAACCATCTATCATGTATGTAAAAAAGACATTCTTTGGATGGCAGGCGTTTTTATGCCTGCCCAGTTTTTCCATATTAATTCCCAGTTTAGTCTAGGGTTTCTCAATTCTATCTCCTGTTTCTCTTGTATAAATGGTTTCATCAGGCTTATATACATGTCATTGTTTTTATTCCATAGATCCTCGTTATTTCTGTACCTGTAAATGAGTTCTTTTACTCTTCTATAAAACCCAGGCGGTTCTAACAGTTTGCTAAGTGTATTGTTTGTATATATTTGCTTATTAAATCTACATAGGTAGCCGTATAAGTATATATTTATTGCTTCACACGGATATATAGGTTTGTCATTGAGCATTTTAAATCTATTTAAGATCATGGCCTTTTGCTTCACGCTTAGGTTAGGGAGGTCTAATCCCACCCACCCCAACCTTGGGTCTGCATATATATTTTTTCCCTAAGTAGTGAATTTTGTTTTCCCAAATAAAGCTCAATATTTTTCGTTCAATGTTGCCTATCATGGCTTCTGTTAGGTGAGTTGTATTCATAATGTAATTTAATTGGCTATATAAGTACGTCTTAGCGACTTGTATACGGTCCATTAAGTTTATCTTGATATGCGACCAAGTTTCGATTTGTGCGTCCCTTTTTGATATTAGCTCACAATAGTTTTTGTGAGTTGAATTCAGTTCGAAAACAATTCCTAATGCTTTTACATGAGTTTTGATCAAATTTGGTGGGAGACCTGGGTGGTTTCCCCGCCAGTTTCCTATTAATAAAATTTCTTTTTTGCTATGGTTTATCACTGACCCAGAGACTTTTCCAAATTTTATGAATTCCTCTTGTAGATGTTTGAAGGAGTATTCGTCTCTAGTAAAGTTCGTGCAGTTGTCTGCATGTAGTATAGTTTTGAAATCGTCTTTCATATTAGGTATTTTTATTCCTTGAATATTGGTGTTATTTTTTATATTTATATTCAAGGATTCTATAGTAATTACATATAGTATCATGGATAAGGGGCAGCCCTGTCTTACTGACCGTTGAAGCGTAAACTCGCCGGACAGGGCTCCATTTGCCTTTATCCATTTTATTATGTTGTTTCCAAAGCCACATTTTTCTAACCCTTGAAATATAAATTCATGTTCGATTCTATCGAAGGCCTTTTCTTGATCAAATAGGTACATTATTGCTTTCTCATTTTTACTTTTAATAAAACCGATGATAGATGCTATTGATAGTGTATTATTTAAAAATTTTCTTCCTGCCCCCCCCCCCCCCGCTTTGATTAAAATCTATTATGTTGTTTAGGCACTTCCTAATTCTATTAGTTATGATTTTACTTAATATTTCATAATCGACATTAAGTAAAGTTATGGGTCTCCAATTTTTCAAATCATTTCTTTCCACTTTCCCTTTGTATAACAGCGTGATAATTCCTTCTTTTAGAGTTTTGGGCATTTCCCCATAAAGTAAAATATTATTATACAACAGTTCTAGAATTTCGACTAAATCGTCTTTAAATGTTACATAGAAGTCTGTTGTTAGGCCGTCTGACCCTGGTGACGTCCCCTTTTTCAGATTATTAATTGCACTTTTTATTTCGTCTGCCGTGATATATTTTTCACAATTCTCCTTATCTTCTGTCAATATCTGGTTGTATTTGGTTTCTTTTATATACTGCTTTATGGTTTCTACATCTATTTGTTGTGATTTAAAGATGTTAGTATAGTACTCTTTAATGCCTTTTAAGATGTTTGTTTTATCTTTCACAATTTTCCCTCCCAGTTTCATCTCCTCTATTTTTTTCTGTTCTTCTCTTTTTAACTCTATTCGTCTATACAGACCCCTCCCTTTGTTATATAAGTTACCAAATTTTCCCGCTCTTATTTTGGCCCCTCGTAATTTTTCTTTTTCTAATTCTTCCCATTGTTGGATTATTAAATTCTCTTGTTCTGTGTAGGGATTTCCTTTCAGTTGAATTACCGAATATGTTTTTTGGAGCCATTGTTTTTTCCCCTTTCTATTTTACTGTAATATTTAGTTAATTTCTTGACTTCCTTTTTAAGATTTTCCCAGTCTTCCATTATATCCCCTATTGTAATTAATTTGAATCTGTTTATATATGTTCTTATTGTTTCTAGATAGTTTTTATTCCCAAGGTGTGAATTGTTTAATTTCCATAATCCATATCCCCACTTTGTTTTATTTACAATCTCCAGTTCCAGTTCTACCAGGTTGTGATCCGCTATTTTGTCTTCGTGAATATTATATGTTTTTACTGTTGCTATTTGGTTTTCAGATATATAAAAGGTGTCTAACCTACTTCCTTTCCTTTGGTTATATGTATATGTATATTTCCTAACGTCTGTATTTTTCCATCTAAAGGTATCCATAAGATTGTTTGTTTTTATAAAGATGTTTACCCATTTCCACAAGGCTCTGTCCGAATCTGAGAATTTTTCACTTTTATCTTCTTCACTATGCACCCAGTTAAAATCTCCCCCTATTATACATGGTTCTGCCATAAATTGCTGTATGTAGTTAGTTACATTTGTAATGAAATTTATTTCCACTTGGTTAATACCCCCTGCTGGTACATATATATTAAAAATGTTCCAATTATTTAGTCTAATGTGTATTACTCTGCCCTGCAACTCTGTACTTAATTTTATTTCCTTGGCCGATTGCCGAACAATTGTCGCTACTCCTGCTATTTTCTTCCCAGGATGGTTGCTAGTGATTACTAGAGCGCCTATCTCTTCTTCTAGTAATTTCACTTCATGTTTGGCTAAACCGTGTGTTTCTTGTATTAAAATAACATCAGATAATTTCGCTTTTTCAACAATTTTTCCTACTTTATTCTTAAAACCATTGATGTTTGCAGTCAGGATTTTGAGGTTCAGTCCCTCCATCTTGGCTGCATTTGATTCATTATTTCATTTGAATTATATATTTTAATTAATAGTGAAATTTTCCTAGTGGGCAATCCTTTTGGCTTTGTACTCCTGTAGTGTGAGTGGCCTTCGTTGAGAGTCTCTTTGGTGGTCTCTGTTAAGGGAAATCGCTCTCTGTGCTTCTCTTAACTCTTTCAACAGTTCCACCACTTCAGGCTCCGAGGGCATCCTTGGAGTGGATGCCGATCTTTTCCTTTTCTGTGCCAAAATAGGTGTCTACGAGTCTCTTTCCGTGTTTTCCTTTGGAGGAGATTCCAGAATCATGGATTCTTCAATTGTCTTATTTTCCTGATGCATCGAAACATCTGTATTGTTCTGTAATTTCTCTATATGTGAATCCTCAGCCACATAGAATGTTTCCTTTTTCTTTTCAAGTTGATTCTTTTCCATCAATTCTTGCTCTTTTTGTTTTTGTAGTTTCCTCGCCCTGGCTTTTGCTTTTCTTTTTTCGGCAGAGCTTGTCTGACTTGCATCCAACCATTTTTCCGAATCTGCCTCCGTGTTACATGTCGTGTTGATTGGGTCGTTACTGTCTGCTAGAATCAGTTTTGCACTTGTTTCCTTATTTCCCTCACTCGTGGCATGACTATTTATTTGCTGCGTGTCTCCTTCCTCTGTATTTCTGAGATCTTCTCCTATTTCTGTTGGTTCTCCTGGTTCTATTGGATCTGGGACCGCGGTTATTTCCGCTTCTTGTCCATTTTTGCTTGCTACTGCTGTTGCATATGAGTTCTGGGATCCTGTGTTCTGGGTCTGGCAGTCTCTCTGTAGGTGCCCTACATTTCCACATTTGTAGCATGGGCGGTCATATTGGCATCCTTTATACCACGTTCTAGTTATAAAGCCCATTACGTAGAAGCTTGCTGGCACTTTCCTGGCTTCTGTCTCTGTTAGGGTGATTTTCCTTACTCCCGTAAGAATTTTGGGGAAGCCCCAACAGGTCGCCATTTGATGACTCAATGCTTTTACCCCAAATTTCCGTTCTAATTTCTCCAGCAGCTCTGAGTTTGGTACTTCTATGGGAAGCCCTGACACGCGCATTTCTATAGTTTTCTCTCCGAGTTGCTTCATTAATGGTGGCGGGCTGTATACTTTCGCCTCTTTTCTTTTTATTTCTAGGGTCTGACCATTCTTGTACAGGGGTTTATCACTCTGGGGGAAGATGTAGAACAGGCCCCTTCCTCCATTTTGTAGACCTTGTATCATTTCAGGTTTAACTCCCATTGCTACCAGTCCTTGTAGTAGTTCCGCTGGTCGCGGCCTTTCCCCATCTGAGAAATTTGACAGGTCAATCACTTGAACTCCTGGCCTGCGATATGCCAGCAGAAG
>JAECUM010029190.1:0-62336 GCA_016617855.1 Megalonaias nervosa | reverse complement strand
TTTTTTCTGGTTGTACGTACAATTGCATTTTTCACTGTAGCAGTATTCTGTTGTTTCCGTCATTAAGGAGTTTACGGAAATTCCCGAGTAGTATTGTTACGAATTTAAAGATATTAATGGGATGTTTTTATTTTTCGTGACAAACTATTTTTTAAAAAAACTTACATTTTAAATTAAATTTGAATATTACAAATATAATTATATTTATGTTGACTTAAGCATATGCTTGACTAGCGTCATGTTTGCCGACCTGGTGGCCAAGTGCAGTGTTGTGAATGATATTCCGGCAAAGTCCTGCATTTTAGAAATACATTTTTAATGTTCCTTTTTGTTTTTCTAGCGTATGTTATTGTCTTAAATGCATGTATTCCTTTGTAAAGTTGTTAATTATTTAAGATTTTCGGGAGAGCAACTTTTTTCTCTTCGATATTTAGGTAATTTCTCACGTCCACTAAATATTTTATAGTTTGCTGAGTATGTGTCTTTTAAGTTTACTGACCCTCTCTGAAACTGTCTTCCCGGGTGTTGACATTCCACTCAAAGTTTCTCTGCCTATCATATTAATTGTGTAGCTTGTAGGCATCAGTGTCAGCATTTCTATTTTTATCGGCAAGCACTCTAAATGGCATCACCATGTATTACAGAGGGTGTTAGCTCCAGTGCAAGCTTATTCATCCCACTTTGCTTGCAGTTTTAGATTCCAACTTAAGCAACAATTAACATCGACATAGCACATTCATCTACTAAATGGTACCGACCATTTAAATCGGAGGGATGGGGGAGGTATGCGATATTTTCTTTTGAACTTATATATTTGATTTTGCTTTATCTCAAAGTTATTTATGTTTTCAAAAAATATAATGTATATAATGTTTTATTTAATTCAGAGAAGAAAAAAAAATCAGCGATTGACAGAACAACTAAAAATTTTAATGCCAGCTAACTGTTGTTGCCACTGTGAAAGCCTAGTTGGGCCAATTATAACTAATTTATAAAATGATTATGTTGAAACTTATAATTACATTTTATATATTTTCTGGTGTGAAACATTTGGTCAGCCAGATTCGTTACTATCGACCGCTCAAGATATATCCTTAAGAAAACAGACTTGTTGATGTTGTCTTTTGTCAGCATAACAATATCTGTTAGCGGCTTGTTTGATCTTTAGCATGACACACTGAATACGTATAATCTACCACAGGGCATTCCATAAAATTGGAAGTAGGAGGTAAAGATTAAAAGTGACGAGGGTTTTGGGATGCTTTCCGAACGAGGAAGACGGGAATAGAGAAAGGTAGCCAATTCCTCTTACTAATTACGGTGGGTAAATTACCCAGCTACCAGCGCAAAGGAAATACCCTGTAGAAACACACTTTCGCACTGGTCTTTTGATGATATGGGTATTCTGCTGTACATTACGTGACTTTCATTTTATTGTTCTGTCCAACTTTAGCTACAGAAATATGGCAAGTTCTAACATTCGAACCAATTCCAATTCTTCTTCTGTAGTATATTATCTTGTGGTGAAATAGCTACTATGTAAATAAATATCACACGTGCAAAGTTTACAGGACGTGACAATTTAGACACTGTATTAACATTATCAGATCAACAATAACGTGAATCGTAATGATCGTAATGATATAACAAACTCAAGCAAACAGGAATGACACAGCTGCTAGAAAGGTCGCAGAACACAACAAGGCAGAGTCAAAAAAGGAAATTGTCTGGTCATCGTTTATTTGCTGATCTCAAATATATGAAATAAGTGCGTAGACTTGTGTGATACTTTCCATCAGCACGGCTAATGATGAGTTACATGCTATTTGGGCAATAAGGATTATATAACTTGTGTTCCTTATCATTATCATTATAATGAAAATCGCAAACGAATTATTGTGTAGACTTGTCCGATACGTTCCACCATTTAGGGCTGTTGATGAGTTACTTGCAATGTGGGCAATTGGGATTATATAATTGTCTTGTTCCTATTCATTATCATTATACTGAAGATCTCAAAATGATCAGCGGTGTAGATCTGTATGATACATTCCAAAATCAAGCCGGATGATGAGTTTCGTGTATAATAGGCAGTTTTAGGACCTGCTTGTCTTCTTCCTATTTATTATCATTATGATGATAACTTTGTAGACTTCAATCACATTTTTCATTAACATGACTGATTGTCATTTTATAAGTAACACCGATATGCACGTGAACGCATTATTTCCTGTTCTTTTCCTTTTTATGTTTTTAACAAGTTCAGGTCTCAGTTAATAAACGTGAAGATTCATGTCATTATTTTGACAACTAGGCCAGAGAACAGTTTACAAATATAATACTTTTATTCAGATGAAATTTCAATAAGAAATCAAAGTTCAGTGAAGAAATATGAAAGATAATTGTTTGTGTGGAGATTTCTACACGATGATTTATCTTCAGACAAAGACTTGCGCAATCATACACATGCATACCTAAACTCAAACATATACGGAGATATTTATGTCATCTGTGGTTACAATTACAATGCATTACAATGTATTTCAGAACGTACAGTGATACATACCATGGCATGCCGCAATTCTAATAAGGACCAACAATTTAATGTCCTGGGGCTGGGGTCTGACACTTGTTTAATTTCCTTCTCTCAGTAGCGGGAAAAATATCTTGCTCTGATTTATAACAAAATAACATATTTTATCCATAATATTATTTGGAAAAGGCTGAATTATTTTGAGATTAAAAGCAAAGAAAATATTTCAGCTGAAAAGAAAATCACAGCTCCACCCACCCGCAATTAAATGACCAGTACCTTATGCTAGATAGATTTGCTATGTGTATGCTAATCGTTGTATACGTTGAAAAGCTGTAAGTATAGTGGGATGATGAAGCTTATGCTACTGCTGATACTGTGAAAGACATCGTACTGATATTATTGAGCATATTGATAAAAATAGGAATTGTTGATACTGACGTCTATAGTTTTCTTGCTACACTATTTTGATATATTAGGCAGGGAAACTTTGAGTGCGATGCTAGTGACCGGGCAAGATTTAGATCCGAGACGACCAGTAAACATAAAACACACCCAACAAACGAGGACATATTTAGTGGACTTGAGAAATTACGTAACGTTCAGGCAGAAAACGTGCGCTAATTTAAAATTGTAGGATGTTTCAGTCATACAAAGAAATGCATATACTTAACACATTCATATATGCTAGTAAATAACTTAAACATGATATGTGTGTGTGTGGGGGGGAAGTATCCGAATTTTTTCCGAAAGATGGACTTGGCTCGAATGTTTCACAAAATTCCATTAGGCCACCGGGATGGCATACGTGACACGTGTCAGACATGTGATTAAAGGCTCATAAATATAATTATATTTGTAATATTCACAATTGCTTTGTGACAGATACAATATTTATAGAAAAAAGGGATAATTTTATTCAAATATTTTGTCATAAATAATGAAGACAGGCATTTAACATCGTTCAAGTCGTAACAAGATTCTTCGGTAATTTCCGTGCATTCCTTACTGACGGAAACTACCAACTTATCTGTATAGTTAAAAAGTACCGTGGTACGTACCACCGGTAAAAAATACTGCAATAAACCGGTACACCGGAGATACCGCACACCTCTAACATACATACATACATACATACATACATACATACATACATACATATGATAGTTTGATACCAGAGACAAATTAGCTTGTAATCTGGTTTATGCTGCTTGATCCTCTTTACTGAAGGCTTGAATGGTTAGTTTGCTGTTCGGTCGGTCATTTGGCTAGTTATTTAGGCACAGAATACGTACAGATCTCCCTCGTTCACAGTCCAGTCGTGTATTGATAGACCCTAGCAGTCGGCATCTTACATAAAACGTGTTTCCCTCGTGCAAACATTTTGTCCAAATTTTCAAACATATATTGTCGTGCGTTATGTTCTAGATTTCACCCTGAATTAACTGGATCGAATATAGATGTTGTCGCGAAAAAAAATTAGTACCAATCAAAATTGGTCCTATAAATTAAATGAATGGGTAAGGACCGGGTGCTGTAAGGCCACAGGAGTCTGCAGTTTTATCAATAAAGCGCGACTAAATTTCTGACATGAAATCACCTTATCGGTATTATAATTTAACACTATAATACCGATAAGGTGATTTCATGTTGTCAGAAATTTCGTCGTGCTTTATTGATAAAACTGCAGACTCCTGTGGTAAGACGAAGATTAGCGTTCGTAATTTTAATGTAAAGTATGATTAAAGGTCAAATTTTTTGGCATATCTTGTTAAAATCCGAGCTGGTGTCACAAGTAGCCAAGTGTAGTAGCAATTTCTACAAGCAACCGAATGCAGTTTTCTCTGAGAATATATATATATATATATATATATATATATATATATATATATATATATATATATATATAATACCATGTATCATTACTATACATTGTCATAATATCGGGAGAATAATGTCATGAATCAATGTTCTGCTATGTAACCCAGAACAGCCGATGTCATTTCTCATGCGAGAATGAATGTGTATTCTGCTGAAATTCGCTTATAAATGAGAGTTGGTTTCAATGTTCTAAGGCGGCGAATCCAGTAAGATTCCTTTTCTTTCCTGGTTTCTGAACTCCAGTTGGGGTTGTGAGCAACAGCAATAAGTGTTATATCACTGAAAGTGTGGCCAGGGGATGAAAAGTGCTATGCGACCGGGCTTCTGTACAGCTTCTTTGTCATCCAATCAGATCTATGAAGGTTGATCCTTTTGTGTAGCTTTTCAGTTTCTCCGACATACTGAAGGCTACAGATCTTACATGTGATGAGATAAATTACATTCTCTGTTTTGCACGTTTTGTTTGGACCATGTATGTTTAGTTTTTCTCTAGTCACTGTGCTAGAAAATGTCCTGGTCTCCATCATATGTAGACAGGTTTGGCCCCTTTAATCACCACTGGCGCCAGATTGACTAGGGTGGTCTTGATTAGTGACTGGCGTTAGCTTCGCCCTTATTAGGATGTCCATGAGGTTTTTTGGTGGTTTAAACCAAGAAGACTAGAAAAAGACAGCCATGTACAAATAAAATTATCTTTTGCAGCCGACACATTTTCTTTTAAATAATTCTCTAAATTTGCTTAATAGCCTATAATTACTACTATAACAATGGAATATCCAGGATATAATTTGCGCTTACATAAATTTACATAAAATAATAGATGTCGTTATGGCTCATCGATTTCTAGGTCAATAAAAATATTTTCCAGCATCCGCAACAAGTTGAAATAAACTAGTTGAAACATAATAAATTTAAGGTTTAATTCCTGTAGAAACAGCTATGTAAAGTTTTGCAAACACAACAGATTTTCTGTTTTATTTGTTTGTCTTATGTATGTTTTGTGTTCGACTTTGAAAAAGACTCATTTAGAGTTGAAAGCGCTCAGGCTAGTTAGATACTAGTTTTGCACTGTTCGTTGTCATTTTATTGCATATATATATATATATATATATATATATATATATATATATATATATATATATATATATATATATTGCTACGTATAGGCTCGTACAAAAGTAACGAGAAAAGAGTGAAGCCAGAAGCCAACAAGATTTTTTAATTTTAACAAAAATAATTTATTTCCCTAGAAAACAATGTAAAAACTGGAAATAAGACTTAACGGTTTGTGAATTTAATCCAAAATGTAATCCTAGGATTGAAAAATATAAGTCCTATCACTAAACAGTTCTAATTGAATCCGGGTTCGAATCTCGATGAAATTCCAATATGGAGCCGATGACGTCAGATGAAGTCGTTGTACTTATTGCAACAGATCCTCAATTGAATCACAGTTTATAATGTTTCCGTATAGAATTCCAGAATAAATTTCCACTGAATTTCTTTGTCCCAGAACTTGTATAAATATGAAGCACTTGTTTTGTTTTCTAGAGAATGAATTATTAAATTAAAAAAAATAGATGAACTTAAAAACAATCTGGCTTCAACAACTGAAACACCTTGTACCTTCAAGGTGTAGACATACGAATCTGACTAGATCTAGTAGAAAATGGCTGTTTTAAGCCTCGATTTTAGATCACATGGTAGCTCACGTGACAGGCTACGTGATTTCTAACTTGAACAGCGCAATAAAAAAAATGGCAATTATCACGTAGCTAGAATAGCCCTATCTAAAAAATTCTCACGCTAGGAAAATAAAAAAAAGAAACGCTGTTTACAATTTAGCTAACACGTGGGCCGAAATGACCTTGGCAATAGCCAATCGTTATCACTCGATGTTTACAAAATCTATGAGCTAAAAATAGTGCTGAAGTAACGTCAAGATCTAATCGGGTCAAGCCAATTTTCGGAAAATAAGATTCAAATCCAATGAAAATTATCATTACAATAAAATGTAATGAAACGAAAAAGAATTTAAAAAAACTAATACACAATTAAATTACATATATATATATATATATATATATATATATATATATATATATATATATATATATATATATATATATGTAATATTAATGTGTGTGTGTGTGTGTGTGTGTGTGTGTGAGAGAGAGAGAGAGAGAGAGAGTACTGCATACAGCATATGATATGCATGCTGTTGATGTCTCTTGTGATCATTCTACCCTTGAACACGAGACCTGACCATCATCATTCATATTTCTAATGGATTTACAGTGAAGGTAAAAAAAATTTATCTAATTGCTCAGATGATTCGTGTGACATGGGCTGTATTTCTAAATGGAAAAAGAACTATGTGACAGATGTGATTTTCAGAAGAAATGTATATTGTTCTGGTAATTATTCATTACATACATGTAATTTTATTAAAAAACATAAGTGGTTTCTCAGTTTTGTGCACTCTTATACACAGTCACTGTTGTTCTGACAAATTAATTGCATTCTATCTCTTTTGTCACACAGACACTTAGAAAAGGAATTCTTTTTCACATATGCAAAATGCTTTAGAAAACAAATACCTTCTCAAAACCAAAAACCTTTCTGGCGTCCCAAGGGTTTTCGGTTCTGAGGGGTTTCACTGTATATGCGAATACAATTTAATGAAATATTTTCAATGGATCAAAATTTACAGACAGGACAAGGAAGAAAGTCAGTTTCAGTTACTCTTGCTTTGACCATGACATTTTAGCAAAGAATTTGACTGTGGTAAGTGATCCATTGTCCAGACTTGATGTATATCTGTCTCAAGTTTCAACTGTCCATTGCTTACAAAGCTGTGGGCTTGTGTAGCCAATGTTAAATGACACAGAAGGGCAAGGCCAAAATATGCCCATGTTATGGGGATATGCCCATATTTAGGGGATATGCCCATATT
This sequence comes from Megalonaias nervosa, assembly GCA_016617855.1. Taxonomy (NCBI): domain Eukaryota; kingdom Metazoa; phylum Mollusca; class Bivalvia; order Unionida; family Unionidae; genus Megalonaias; species Megalonaias nervosa. Next base: position 54,966 of record JAECUM010029190.1, on the reverse strand, counting down.
AGGGGGAAAATCCAGGCAAAGGTAGTACGTGTACTCAATCAAGTTTACTGTATTTATTAAATCTGCAAACTTTGAACACAATTTGTCCACCCCATCCCTAGGTCTGGAGAAACTAGTCTTTAGTTTCCAAATTTTTCTGGCACTGGAGGTTCGAAATTTTCTTGTATAGGGTGTTATATTATTGACAACTAACCCAAACTTCCTGTTACTGCCATGTTAGTGCAGTCAGATCTATTGCACTCAACCCAATCATTGAGTGTGTATTCGAGACAGAAAACACATACAAATATTTGAGTGGAAGTAAGGTATCTTGTGTTGCAGTTGCATTTTCACTCACAAATTATAGGATACAAGGTAAAACAACACAAGAAACATAATGTAAAGAATGAAAGAGTTACTAACAAGATTCAAAACCTTTGATCCTAGTCCTACTCACATTAATAAAATAAAAGAAACACAGCAATAATATCATCACTATATTTTTCATATATAAACAAATTTATTTCAAGATCTCTTTTTGACTCAGCTGCCATCATTTACTAGATTTTGACTGAGAAAAGTTCATCTTGTATGGATTTCGAATAAATTATGTGCGATAAAAAATGGATTTATCACGTCCAAAAAGTGTTGAATTCCTATGTATACACATTTTATGTAATATCCACAATGATAAATATAGTGTAAATATCTTGTACATACAAAAATAAACATGCATTCTGAGAAATGTAGACTTGCACAAAAATGTTTACAAAAACAGAAAGGGAGTTAATTCCATTGTCTCAAAGGACTTGGATCAAGCCAACATGGCATAACCCTGTGAAACTAGTAATTAAATATTTGTTTATATCTTCATGATCTGATTAGCCATAACTTTAAAGATTGGAACAATAACTTAGAATTTAAATAAGTACTAATTTTTATATAATGATAACAAGCCTGAAGGCTGCATTTCCCTTATAAGACAGGCATATAAAAATGCAGGCAAGTCCTAATATTGGTGTTAAAGAACAAAGACTACTGATGGAAAATATCACTTGTTACACATTTGTGATTTTCCAGCAGCATAAACCTTGCAACAGGGTGGTTAATAGGTAAGGATTCATTGTAGATAAATAGATATGTGACTAAGTCTGTGAAAAGGTGTTTAAAGTGTTAGCTGCTAGGGATTATCTGAAAGCAAACAGAAGGTTATGGTTTATTTTCTTGATGGTTTTAATGGCACTTTACACATTAATGGCTACATCATGCCCAGGAAATGGGAGCTAAGTGCCTTTCCCAAGGACACATCAAGGCAGCCAATCTGGAACTGACCTGGGTGGGTAACAAACCACAACTTTTGGATTACAAGTCTGATGCACTACCAGCTGAGCTCCTAAAGCTCCCCAGGAAGATTGTGAAGAAAGAAATAATTTTTTACTCAATACATTTTATGTTTATTTCATAAATATACAGACAGAAGGCTGTGCACTTTGCTAACAGGTTATGAAAAATGCACATATATAATCAAATAAATAATCTCCATTACCATGAAACACAAATATTTGCTGTCCTTTGTTCATAATGAGGTTCAATGAAGACTACTTTAGAATACATGACATACACTCTACCGTTCATTCATTCAATTGGCTTGCAAGCAAAGACACGAAACCGACTTTTGAAGAGCCAACATTTTATGTAGCTATAAAATACATATACAAAATCAAAGTAAAAAGCTTTAACTTCATCTACTAAAGTTTAACACTAGGATTAATCCAGGATACTGATGGGCATATGGATGGATATGCATACTCGGGCCAAAGCTGCATCTATATAAAGCTTCCATTAATGTGGGCTCATAAAAAAAGTAAGTGTTGTTAACTTCAATACATCTCTTTAATTTATAAGATTAAATAATCTTACACACATAAATATAACAATGAACATCTGTCACTTTCAACCTCCTGCACACACAAACACACACAGACACACTCTCTCTCCCATGCACACACTTCCATCTCCAACACAGTTTGGAATTATGAACTATGTCTGCATAATTTTACCAATATACCTAAATCAACTCCCATAACTGATCATGATTTCCATTTCACAACACATTCTAAAAGATGAGTACAACCTATTGCTGTCAAAAGCACCACTGAAATCTATCATCAAAAGAATAAAGTGAATGAAGACCATTTTACTGTAATTCCAGTATGACTGTGTCAAGGGTTCAAGTTAAATAAGTATATACTTCAAAGTTAGCCTGTTTAATCCTATGTAGAATGCAACCTACAAAAGTTACTATTATTAACTCCCATTAAGGTTAACCAAAGCTAGAAAAGTGTTTGTGAAAATGAAATGACATAAAATTACCCCAAAATTATGAGGAAAAAACAAAACAGGAAAGGAAAGGAACTAGAGGGAGGATGAGAAACTTATTCAGATAAATATAGCTGATGCCTCACCAATATTCCATCACTACACCATGATGGAGTTGAGCCCATAGTGAAATAAAGGGATATAACTCTTCTGAAAATAGCACGAGTTTTTCGGATAGATATACTGCACGACCTTGGGAGTGCAGTATATCCATCTGACAAAACGAGTTCATATTTTCCCATACAAATGCAGTAACCTTTTTATTATATGCTCATTTTCTATTCTACCTAAAGCTTAATTATATAAACAAAAATACACTAAAAGAAACAGAGTAACTGAATTTATGCTGTATTCCAAACTAAATACACAAGTGCTGATTCATCAGCACACAACAACAACATTATTAGTGCACACATAACTCCGCCCAGATAAATTTGAACTTTGTTGCACGCTGGACATCACTTTCAAAAGAAAATGGCATTTTGGTCTACTTAAAATTGAAATTTAGAGTCATATTGTGAATAACTATGCACTGCAACAACTTTTCCATTTAGTCTGGAATGAATAGATTTTGGTATTTTTGTCGATTCTACTAAATTTTGTGATAATGACTGGATTTATCTGTGTCAATTCTACATGAAGTACATCTGATTTCAGCAGCAAGGGAGCAGCGTGTTGATGTCTGCAAGTGTTTCTGTTCTGTCACTGAATGTTTGGAATCATAATGTGGGAAAAATATGAAGTCTTTCAATTGTAATTATCAAAAGGACGCTATGGAATCTAATGTTTATTTCATTCTGAGTGCAGTAAGGAGGATGTAATTGCACTTGGAATGTAGTTGAACTTACAGTACAATTTCGAAATGTGTAATCAAGCTTTAGAACCCATGACATGGCTCATGTAATTTGGATTTGCAAAACTAAGAAAGTACATTTTGAGGAAATTCAGGATGTAAAACTAAGTATATTTTTGGCCATTCTTATTACCAGCTAAAGAAGACATGTTTATGCCTTGTCACTTGCGTGTTTTTTGTAGGGACCCTGCAATTTTTTACCTCTGGCGTCTATCACTAGCCTAAATCCGAAACATTGTATCAAAAAAGTTAACACAGAATGTGGCAAAGCAGCTGGTATGTGGCAGTCCACGAAACATCTGCTTTAGTTCATTCAGAAACAAATTTAATCAACCAAAACGTAAAGCGTCTACTATGTGAGTGTACATGATTTGTTTACAAAGTAATTCCTAATACACTATTGGACACACGCGAGTGCAATATGACTACACAAGTGCAATATCATAAAATACTGAACAATTCTGACAATGTCAAGATAACAGAGAAGAAAATGAGCATATAATAACAAATATATATATATATATATATATATATATATATATATATATATATATATATTCAATATTTCAAAAAAATTACTTCTGTTGAATAGAAAGAAATATACAAGCTTATTATATTAATACCTAAATAATTAGCATACTTAGCACAATTAAAATTTAACAGATAGAGCAAACAATCAAATCTTTTTTAAGATGCCACTTCTTCCAAGTGAAAAGAGTGACCTCTTAAGGGAAGTGGTTGCTTGTGAAAATATTTCTACAAATAATGTTGAACACAGAATCATGAAACTGGTGGAATGCCATGGGCATTAAATATGACCCACCCTGAGCTTCTGAAAAATTGGTAATGTATTCATATAAAAAGTAACATGACAGGGTGGCCACTTCAAAATGTTAACATTAAGGTTAGTCTAAGATGTGGGTGGTTTGAGAGACTGAAAGACATGCACATAGATGCCAAAGCGATTGCTCTGTTGGGCTTCCACCAAGATGGGCTCAACAAAGGTGGCTGCTTTTAGTCAATTTATGAATTAACAGAGGTGAGCTTAAAGGCAGGTTTGACTGTACTTTACTAAAATTTAACAGATCAGCAAGGAAGTATCTGCCATCATGTTTGGTAAAGATTATGGTTTGAGATTCACTGGGCTATTTCACTATGTATTCTGTGAAGTTTGTGATGTCTGAGCAACATCACTAGGACCCTGGTTAGGTGGCCTGAAAGAAGACAATATCAATGAATCAAAATCTACACAATTTGCATAACTGCATAACTAAATGATTAACTGCAATGTTTAAAAAATTTTATATTCATAAGTAAATTGGGCTCAAAATTTTTAAAATATTGTTCACTTTTAGAAACCTACAATTTTCTTTTATTTGCTTGATTTTTTGTTGCTTATTTACTTGTTTCTTTGAAACAGAATCAGTTACCCTCTACAAAAGAAAACATCAGAGACAATACAATGATTTTTAAAAAACTGTTTGATTTTTAACCAATCATCAACTAGTTTGAAGACTGAAGCATTTTTTTCCATGATTTGACTACATATATTATGTCTGCAAGGTTTTGATTATAGCTTGTGTTGGAAATAGTGAGCGATAAAGAAAAGGTGTGGAAGTTTGGGGTGTGGTGTGGAGAATATCGCCGGTGTTAATTTTGGACTGACAATATAGTCTGATTTCAGCTCTGAACCTGAGCATCTTTTCCTCAAAAGCTTGTTATAGATTTTTATCCATTATCTTCAGTCATCACCAAGTTACAAAGAGTGACTGATTTTCCAAGCAAATGACAGTCTGATTAACAGCAAAACCAAACATTTGATTGGCTTGTCAATACAGTAACATGAACTGTACAGTATAGGGGTACTACTATAAAGAGAAAGTCATAATGCGTATTTTAAAAGCGTTTTTGGAGTATGCCAATATGATACTGATAATGAATATTACAAAGAAAAATTCAATAAACAATTTCAAAATAAGAATCGTGCTTTTGTACACTGATTTGAAACTGCTGAGACGTGATGCACACATAGGCTGTGTGTGATTACGATTTTTAACGTAGATTTAACAATTTTAGTCATGTCACTGTAATGTCTATAGTGTGGCAGTTTAAGGTGGTGGCTAGCACTGGGGCATCATGCTGCAGACATGTAGCATCATGTCCCACGCAGTCACATTATCCTGACACCTGGTCAATGACTCCTAACAATAGCCTCTTAATGCTGAGCACCAATCGATGCAGCTGTTAGTATCATCTTTATCAGTTTTTGCTGTGACTTGGCCAGGACTTGAACCCATGACCTTCCACCTCAGATACTTGGCCAGGTTTTGTACCCACAGCCTCTGGCATCAGAGGCATAACTCTCACCACCTAGGCCATAAGAGCTGTCACACATAAACTAATCATGTGACATGCTAATTATAGAACTATATAAATGCAAAGAGGCTGCGTTAACATATGGGACATGTATATTTCCTTAAGGCATACACTGTAAAACATGCTTTAAAAGGTCTCTAAAGAAACAAAATGTTTTGCCCTGTTTGTAATTGTATCTTTAAAAGCAGTGTCAATTAAGGAATATTTCAGTGTATTTTGAGAGAAAAGACATCATTAAATATAAACCATTAATCAATACAGACATGGATATGATCACAAACAGCTGAATATTTTGAGAGTATACTTACGGAGTAGGACTTGTCCTTGCTTTGGGCATATTATTTAGCACAGCTGCTATTTCCTTCTTTTCATCATAATTTTTCCACAATTCATATAATTTTAGAATTTGTTTTGTAATTTCCAAAATCTGAAATCAGAAAGAACCATGCAGATTGTACATTATTATCCTTCAATTTCTTCCTCTTACCATGACCTCTGACACTTTGGCTCCCCTATGGCTAAGACTCTTTCTATGTCAGTTTAAGAATTTTATATAGAGAGCTTTATAACAATGTTGTGTCAGTGTTATAACAGTCAGTGTTATAACAATCAGTGCTATGACAATCAACTATGGTAGACAGAAGAAAATGCTTTAAATCTGTAAATGTATTCCTTATATTAGCTATGGTCATATGCATTTATTTTGAATATATGCTTAGCATGAAAATAAATCCAATCAGAAATTGTTATCCACTAAAGTAAATGTGGCAACATTATTTATCTTTTGGTAACACTTTGAAATAAAACTCGGTGGAATAATCCACAATTTTGTTTATTTGTTTCGATCTTATTATGTACATCAGCAACAAAAGCTATAGTGTCTTAAAAAAAAATGTTTCTTCCTCTTGGAGACACCTGATCATTTTAATTGATACATAAAAGTGAATAATAAATAAATTACTTGCTGTCACTGTTGCTGTGGCTAAAGATTTCTAGGGATGACAGTAACATATTCACCACTATGAACAATATGAAGAACTGTTCATGCCATGAATGTCAACCAGTAATTATGAAAACAAAATAAACCAATCAAGCTCAAAACAGAAAAAGCCTATACACTGCTGCGAACAATACAAAGGGCTGCTCATGCCATGAACTTCAACTGGCAATTGCTGACAATGAGTAGATAACCTACCTCTCAATAGAAAGATCAATACAAAGATCAGGAAGCATTCTTGTTTTTAAGCCCAGCCAACACCACAGACTAATTTGACATCACTGCCTATAATATCTTTTCTAATGAAACAAATTATTTTAATTAAATGACATATTCCAACTGCATGATTCGCTCATCCTGAATTTCCCATCTTGGTATCGTAAATAAGCTGTCTGACCAGTCCTTAATGGAGTGTTGTGTAGTTTTGAGTTAAAAAAGATCAATTATTGTTGGGTGCAGAAAATACTGCAAGTTGCCCTGTTTAAATTAAAAACCTCCATATATTTGCCACTAGCAAAGAAATTGCTAGAAGTTAAACCCGCTCTTTTTTTAACAAAATCGTTATATTTGTCATCTGCAAAAAGTAAACTGCTACAAAGTACGACTCTTTGTCTATGCTGTAACACAAATGAGTATTCTGTGTTTATTTACAGTCAGTGTATGCTGGAGGTGCAGCTGTTCTTAGCAAACTGACAAAACTAGGGCTGTTTTTAAAATATTCTTTACTGGTCTCAAAATTAACACAAGTTTGCTTGTAAAATTTCTGTTGGACTGGTGGTTTCATAATGTGAATGGTCTGATGCCTAGTTAATCTTGACATGTATCTGAAATTGTTCTGTGCCAAGGATAGTGATAAAGCAGCAGGGCTCAATCTACTAATCCTTTCTGATCACAAAGAAATTTATATTAAATTCTAGGCCTGCTTTATACAAATACAGGAGAACCTCATTATAATGCTACAGTTGGGTTACATAACCTCATTATAATGCCACAGCTGGGTTACATAATCTCATTATAATGTTATAGGTGGGTTACATAACCTCATTATAATGCTACAGTTGTGTTACATAACCTCATTATAATGCTACAGTTGGGTTACATAACTTCACTATAATGCTACAGTTGGGTTACATAACTTCACTATAATGCTACAGTTAGGTTCCATAACTGCCAACTGCATTAAACACCAAACCACAAAATAGTGAGAATGATAAAAAAATTCTATAATGTGTGTACAAATTTTATTGTGTAAGTGCAAAACAAAAACCCTGTTATGTTACATAATAATTTTTCTATTAGCCAATTTATTAAATTATATTTACTTGTTTGTCACCTTAGCTGATGTTTTGAGTAGTGTCAGGTAACAGGGGACATCTATGACAAAGAAATCAGGACCCGTGACAAGATCATCCTATATCCAAATTCATATTTTAACAAATCACATTATACAATGGTTCTCCTCTATACTGAAAATAATTTTGGGAGAAACCCTCAGTCAAGTTATACATGTTTTTTTTTTATGAAAATGTAATTAATACAATCAGAATTCAAGTCTCTTTTCTAATTTGTACACCTCTGTAAAAACCACTTGATAAGAGATAGGGGCATCTGACAACCCTGAATATAAAAATGAATTCTTAAAAATTAAATAAAAAGACTTTAAATGAAATTGTGTTTTAACTAGAGCTGGTTATAAGCAGTGTGCAAATGGATTGCTTGTAGCCTTCATATAATGTCAAGCAGCAAATGTCACCAAATAAAAATCCTGCTTACCTTATCCATATCTACAGAAAGTTCTGCAAACCAGGATTTTAGATCCTTCTGTTGTATAACACAGGCAATATGCAAGGCAGCTGCAATAGAAACCAATGTTTAAAATCACTTCAGATGATGGTGGATTTAATACTCTGGTTATATTCATCAAACATAAGCCGCTAACAAAATCAAGCACATTTTCAGCAACAAGAAAAACTTCAATTCTCTGCAATGAATAGTCATGTTTGTAAATGAAGAAGTAAAGAAACCAAATGAACCTCCATACAAATTTAAAATTAATGCAATTATACAGGAACGAGGACAAATAGAAATTTCAATAATCAAAAGAAATTTGGTCAAAGTCAGATATTTTGATCCACAGCATGTATTTTGCTGAGTATTTTAGGAATTAGTACCAATCAGTATTTGCATTTATTATATTAACAGCTGCCAATCTTTGGCATATTTCTACCAGTCAATTAATAGATTACTTGAGACCTGATTAGCTACTGAGTATTGCAAATGGTTGCCAACATAAGATACAACATGCTTTGCATGTGGAATATACCATAAATTTCTTGGCACAAGCATGTTTTTGTAACATATACTACTCCCATAGCTAGTTAACAGATTCAGTAGACATCAATCCCTGAATAATTTCTGCCACTGATCTTTCTTCCGTCTAAATAAGCACATTTCTGTGTATAAATCACACTCATTTGCAGGTCCACTACGTGATGAGTGTAATGGATGTATGTTGTTTATGGTTAGGTGTGCATTAGTGCATAATTATAACTTTACAATTATTCTTTTCAATAGCCCCGATTTTTTTTCCGCAGGCATTCACTATTTTTGGGCAGCACCTTTTTCATTATTTTTAAATAGCACTTGTTTGTCAATTATGCTAATTCTAATGGCAATTCTTACTGATGACACAACTGTTTTGACAGTGGCAAGCCATGTTTCTGCATCAAGATATTGGGATCCTATCATCTTTTCTGCAGTATATTTTTGCTTTCTTTCTTTTCAGATGGAAACAAGAAAAGAAGTTATGCATGGCAACATTGGCAATCAAAACAAAAGAATGCCATTAATATGTAGACAACAGATACATATCCCTGAATCCAATAACAGTCCTCATACTGAACAACAGAAATAAGGTGAACAGTAACATTTTTTAACTTAATAAACAACCATGCATATCAACAAATTACTGCCTTACCTAAAGCAATCATATATGGTGGATACAGTAAACAGACATCTGTCCGCAAGCTGTCATTGACAATTCTCCTGAATAAAAGTAAACTAAGATCATCACAAGATATATAGTTATCCCTGCACATAGAAGAACCTATGAGATTAAATAGCTATGTTGTGTGAAAAAAACATTAACAACAGAATAGAAATGAAACTCTATCTGTAGTATTCAAAGGCATTACATCTGATGAAACTGTCATAAAACAGAATATGATGCCTAATGTATGATTTGTGACAACTAATAATCTACACATCAAAAATCACATATGATCATCTGCCTTAATTAGAATGTAGAGGCAAGTCAAATCTAGCTCCTTTTCCTAAGTTTAACTGAAACTTATTCTATGTTCTAATAAAGAAATATATTTCATTGTTAACTCTGGTTCTATAAAACATCCTCTTGAATCATCAGCTTACGAATCTACAGCAAGACAGATAGCAGCAGCAGCAGCGTAAGTTATCAAGGGGAAATAACTCATCATCCTGAGCATCTTCTTGAATTGACTTTAATTCTGGGTTTGATCGAATGACTGATTGAGATTTAACAGTACATCAGCATGCTTTAGGTTATAAAGTGCCATTATAATGGTAATATTTATAAGGATACAAAAAAAACCAGATATAAATTTCAGTGAAAGGTAAAAAATGAAAATGTCAAAAGGTGACAGGCAAAAAGTAATTATTGATAAATAATAAAAGTTTAGGTTTGGTGTATAGTATTTTATGGCACAGCAATACTTTAAGGTTATAGCATGTTGCAGCAAGTAGAGTAAAGTGTCTTGTCCAAGGCCATGCTAAGATAACCAATCCAAGATGGTCCAATGAGAGAAGCAAACCTGCAAACTTTTGGTCACAAATCCAATGCCTTAACCACTGAGCCAATGTGGCTCTCTACACAAGAATGTAAAATGTAAATAGGTATAATACAGTATGTATAATACAGTATATACCAAGAATGAATATAAATTTATGTGCAAAAATTATAAATGCAGCACCTTTTATAAAATCAATTTCTTTTAAGTAATTCAGATTCTTAAGGACTAGCATGCTACAGAACAGCTCTTGTAGTGAATCAACATCCAAGTGTTTCTGCCTCATGGGTTGATGATGAACATAACTGACAAAAATGTGTTTCACTGTGATTGGACAGTGACAGACAATACAATGGTTGATGTTCACCCTTCATAACCTAACAGAGAATCAGGTGCACATGTCCTATGCAGGAACAATGCAGTATGATCTCATCTCAATGTAATGCAGAAAAAAACAAAAAAAACCCTAAATAATGGACAAATTCCAAATAAATCTAGAAAAACCGTCAGGACTTACCATGCTAGGGCCAGAATGCTGTCATCTGTGTTGCTAAAATCTGACACAAACTGGGTGAGAGGTCGATAAGGGTGGTAAACAACTAGACAACAATCCTACAAAAGGTGTATGCATAGATGATAATAAATTTCCTTTAATAATGACAATCAGAATTTAAAAACCATATTTTGTCTTTTACTGATTCAAGAAAAATGAAATTACTGCATTTCACTATTGTGATAATCAGAACAAAATGAAATATAAGGTTTTGTTCATCCAACTGCCTGTTTATTGACATTAACAGAAAGTCTACTGACATAAATCGGTTGAAATTACACAAGTCTATTAAGTACATTAAGTCTATTCACATTATAGGTCTACTGAAATCATAGAGTAAGTCTATTCACATTATAAGTCTACTGAAATTATTCAGTAAGTCTACTGACGTGACAAGTCTAATGAAATCATACAGTAGGTCTACTGACATGACAAGTCTACTGAAATTACATATTAAGACTACTGACATAAGACTGTTGAAAGTATACATTGTCTACTGAACTACTGATATATATATATATATATAAGTTCTAAGAATGGTATTAAGACAATTTTCTTCCTTTCTGCAGAGAGAATTTTTTTCTAAAGAATAAACAGTGATGAATCAACAAATTCTGATATGGTGTTTATAATGAATACTTATGAAAATCTAAAAAAATTATATTTAAAAAATGCAAGAATAGAATCAATAGTGTTTATAACTGTGAAAGAAAAATCTGACAAGAATTAATCACTTCAAAATGAACCTGTGAGAAAAAAATAGCTTAAAGTCTCAATGAGAATCTTTTTTAAAAATAAGTTGGTGACAAATAAAACATGGCTATAGAAAGCATATACCATGTATATTTGCTCACTGCATAATGCACAGGTATATCAAGATCTGTGCTGCTTGTTCTACAGATTACTCCAAACCCAGATCTTCTGCTGCCTTATGTGACGGCATATCTGGGTCTATGCAGTTTGTTGTCGGACCTGATTTGGAAATGAACATATATGATAGTTTGACCAGCATGACCTGTTGGTTGTAACTTTAATATATGTCTAGGTCAGATCCACTCAAGAAGTGTGTTATGATTTCGATTTTTAGCATAGCTTTACAAATTTTGCAGTCATATCGCTACGATGTCTGCAGTTTGGCGGTTTATTGTAATGTCTAGCACTGGGGCATCATGCCAAAGACATTTAGCATCATGACCCACCCAGTCACATTATCCTGACACCAGGCTGATCAGTCCTAACACTAACCTTATAATGCTGAGCGCCAAGCGAGGCAGCTGCTAGTATCATTTTTATAAGTCTTTGGTATGACTTGACCAAGGTTTGAACCTGTGACCTGACCTCCCGCATCCAAGGTGGACACTCTAACCACTTAGGCCACCGAAGCAGTCTGATCCACTCGAGAAAAAGGCATGTTTGTATGCAAGCACTAAGCATGCTGACTGTACACAAAATCATTTATCCAGACCATGCAAACAATATGCAAGCACACCAATATCTATTGTCAGAGTGAATTAGGCCCTGCTGTGTATTCCACTAAAACGAAAAACAGGCAGGTAATGCAACTAATTACCTAACCATATCAACTACAATGATAATATAGTAATGTAACATGCTGATTGTCAAGTCATCATTATACAGACTTTTAAACTATTATCAATAAACAAGTTATGCCCATCTGATTAAAATCAGATCTCCACTGTCCTACGAGAAGATCTGACAGCAATTCCTATGGGGTCATGTTCTGGTGACCTGTGTTATTACCATATTCGCTAATTTTATCAGCCTGTCAGATCAAGTCTTATATCTTTGCATCTGGGAGACTGAGCAGTATAGCTAAAGAGCATTAGTGTGTGCCTATCGATTTGATTCACTTTCAAATTTCTGAAAGCTGCATTTTCATTGGCTAATTCAAAGGTCACCAGAACATGACTCCTAAGCGGATGCTGTCAGATCTTCACCCAGAGCAGTGGAGATCTGATTTTAATCAGATTGCAAGTTATGCTAGTAACGCAAGCTAAGAAATTTTCAATTATGTGAAATTATCTCAATATCTGCAATTAATGTAATGCTTCTATCATGCTCTTAAATTAGTTACTCTTTGACCAATTATTGAGTGAAATTAGTTAAACATAAGTATTCTAGTTATTTTTGTCCTTTTATAAGCTAAAAATTTATTCCAATAAAAATCCCTCTGATCTGAAATTAAATCTCCCAATTTGATCTTTCTAAGTATCTTATCTGTCATGTTCTTTTATATATATAAATATATATATATATATATATATATATATATATATATATATATATATATATATATAAAGACCTCTAACACAAGAAAAAGCTCCAATTGTTTACCATCATTTCCAGCAAGTAAAATTCACACTCCAAGACGTTGCTTATGCGGTATGGGTACTCCTGGGGGTAGGCATGAGAAAATTTGTTCTTAACTGAAAAATAGTCAAATAAGAAATTGCTTGATTATTTTTTTTATTTTGCTCATCTCAGATAGATGATATGTAATGTGAAAAATTAAGACTATATAGCTTGTCTTCATACTTGATACAACTCTAGAGCTTTAAACTAAGTAATATAAAGAAGCAAATGCAACAATTTTATTAAAATTAACAAAATAATTTATTTCTCTAAGTTACAAAGTCAAAATTTAAGAGGAACTTATAATAATGTGAATTAAATCCAAAATAATCCTAAAAGTTCTATCACAAGTCCAAAAGTAAAGTGTTCCAAATGAATTCAAATACTGAATGTTCTGATGTGCCAATAGTCTTGAATAAGTTGATGTACCCGCAGTCTTGATGTATCAGAATGATATAATCCAAAATGTCTTTGAAAGAATTCACAATAATCCAAAAATAGTGTTTTACTCCAGAAAGTCAACGAGCACTTGTAATTCAAATGAGTAATTATAAATTCCTCTCAAATTATAGCTGAACATAACAGTAAATGAATCCACAGAGTGAACTTAAAATAGGAATGAATAATTTTGTTTACAACAACCTTATATTAAAAACCTAAGACACAATAAAATGACCAGGATGTTGTTCATAAGATCTCTTCCAGAACATTCTAAGATTGTAAATAAGGCTAGACCTTGAACTTGAATATCAGTAAACAACTTACTTATAACTACAAACATGACAAAAATCAAGGAAACACACACACACAACTCTATCCTCAATCATGGATGTTATTAGTGGTCTTTGTTGTGAAAATGATTGACAAACGACAAAGGAAAACTATCCAGTCCCTTTATTATTAAAACACCCACAACAATAATAGTAAGAACAAGTCCACTTTAATATGAGATAACAACAAAGAATACTGCACAAAATCTCTTACCAACTGTTTGACATGTTGAAACTAGTCGACTGTTGGATATAACACCAAATTCCTGGAAAAGAGTACAAATAAATTTTCATATCTGCACCGTACAACCTGAACTCCACCTAAACTGATTGAAGAAAAGCAATCATTTTGTATATGTTTCGGAAGAATGAGTATGACAGTGAAGATTTCAGACCTTGCATGCAGCCCCATTGGAAGGAAGGGGTTGTGTTCATTTGCCACATTGTCATAGGTGATATGGACTCCCCATGTTAACCTGAACTCCATGTACACCAACTGTGGGAGGGTGATTATATCTGGCAAGATGTTTCCGGAGGATTAATAGATGAAAATCCTGGATGCAGGCAGGAAAACTGAGATGGAGGTAAAGAAAAAAAAAGCGCAGATATTTGTGAAAAATTACAGTTGTACCCTAATTTGGTGTGTAATGTGTATAATACACCCTTAGGTTACATAATATCTTATTTTCAGGGTGGGGTGAACATTTTACAGAAGACAAAAAGATTTTTCCCAGGTCAATCTGACAAAAGGATCAAGACATTAACACAGTCTCGTGCTACATTCTCTCACTGCACAATGTTAAATCCATGACAATGTAACTAAATGGTTTTTTAGCCTTTTTCAAGAATTAATAATGCTTATAAACAACTGTTCTTTGATTGCTTTATGTCAATAAACTCATTCATTTCACATCACTGTGTAGGTTTTGCCGTGTCTTGACCAGAAATACATGTACAAATGATAATTTTGATGTTCAACTGTCACATTTCCATCAAAGCTGTGCAAAATACTGCACTACAGCAGAACAAATATGATTATACACCGATAAATGTTCAATATTCAGTATCTATTGATGTAATATATTTTTCTTAATTTATTAATTGCTTGTTCATTATTGAAAAGAAATATAACATTTAGAATTCAAATAGTGTTAATGTTCTCACTGGAGGGACATTTAGGGGAAATCTTTTTCATGTGTATGGTTTGATTGTTACAGTAACCATGATACATATTGCAAAACAAAATAAGTAAGGTGTGAAATTGGCGAATATCTTTTTTCTTAGGGAAAAATAAATTGATTTTCAGTTTTATTTCACAGTATTTCATACTTTCACGACTATACATTGATCACTGCTTCACTGATTCACCATGGTCTTTTCAAGGAAATCAGCAATGGCTAAGACTGACATACTGAACATAATTTCATCGTTTTGTCCAGGTACATTTACAATTAATGGACTTTTCTTCAGAAAATAAACTTGGTTCTTGATTTTATTTCTCATCTTAAACCCGAGTATTTGATATTCTTTCTCACAATACTGTGATCAATGTTTAATTGATTCTGCATTGTGTTTTTAACGGTAATCAGTGCTGGCTAAAGCTTTGATGGGAAAAAAGAATTCCAATGTACTATTGTCCAAATAAGTATAAATACTGGACCTGAACTTTCAAACAGTAATTCTGTGTTTGATCATGAATCTGAATGAATATATTATCAAATAGGCCATGTAAGAAACTTGTACACTATGAAAGACACACTATCACTGCCTATGAAGAAGCAAAAGTAGCACAGCCACTGGAAGGGAGTTCAATGTAAGAGAATCTTCTGTTACAAAGTGGAGAAGAATGAAAGATGAAGATGTAGTGACTTTTCATGAGTGACAATAAAGAAGAATTTGAGCAATCTGATGCAACAGACTTAACTCCATCAAAGGGCCTTTTTAAGGGTCAACTGAAAAATCAGAAAGATATATTTTCAACACTGCCACTTTTGTTTCTTTCTTTTATGACATCTTTAAAGATCAGTTGCCACCTAAAGACAGAAAAGACCAGAGAAACAGTCATGCACTGGTTTATTGTCTACATTTTAAAATTCGTGTAAAAAATGATGATTAGTGCACTATCCAAATAGACAACTATTGCTGTACTATGAAAAAGGAGCAAAATTATAAAGATTTTAAAATTAATCACATGCATTGTATGTCAGAACCAAGGTTTTTCCCTGGTTATTCTGGGTCAAATATTTGGTCACACATTATACATCAATGTGCAGTAACTGTTAACTTACAAGGAAATGGGTCTCCATAACTAATTGAAGGCTTAAAAATGTTCTAATATAAAGCACATACAGAAACAAACATTATATATATATATATATATATATATATATATATATATATATATACACACACACACACACACACACACATACACACACACATATGTATATAGGTAGGCATATATATATATATGGAAATAGGTAGGTAGGTAAAAAAGTAGCAAGGTAGGTAGGTAGACAGGCAAATAGGTTGGCAGATAGCTAGATCAGTAGGTATGAAGACAGATAAGTAGGTAGGTAGGTGGTTATGTAGATAGACTTGAGAGTGACCCTAGTTGAAAACTGTGAACAAATAGTCAATAATTTTATAAGCTTGGGAAGATTGAAATATCATATCTGAATCTACAATCTTTATGATCCTCTCTGATAAATCTGTATAATAGTGAAAACTTCAAATGAACTTAACAGCCATGCTAATGATAATAATACAAGTTATGACTTTGATTCTAAAGAAAATAACATCCATCAAAAATAAAGATTTTACCACAGATAAATGGTATTTCATTTGGCAAGAACCTAGTACCATGCATATTATGGGAACTTCTCTGCAAAATAAGGTTACAGTAACTACCTTCATGGGTCGATTACTGTCCAGAGGAAGCTATTTAGCTATGTTTAGTACTCAAAAGCAAATAAAGAAACAAGGATTGAAGATTTTACCCATGAATTTGAGGCCTGAGAATTATGGGAATGAAATGGGAACTAACAAAAGAAAAAAAAAACCATCAAAACACTTAAAAGGCTACACTTACCTCCACTTTAGATGCAAGGAAGATACATGTTGGGGCCATCAACCATGGATCAATTGACTTCAATGAATTTCTGTACATGAAACAGTGGAAGAAAATATTTAAATAAACAAAGATAATAAAAACTATATTCTCTTCAAAAATCTTTGGTGAAAATTGTCTTTACCCAAACAAACAAGAGAAATGGCTAAAACCTTGTGCCCTACCACAGTGTTCATTCTAGAACTGAAAATTTAACGAAAAATCCCCCCCCCCCATTTGAAAATAAATTGGGGAATTTTCTGAATATTGGGAGGATTTAAGGAAGAATTAACAGCAGTGCATGAAAATATATTACATGACTGTCCCACATTTGGTTGTTGTTTTGGCACAATCTTTGTGAAATTAGACTGAACTCTGCAACCATGCATCATATGATAAACCATAATGCCTTCATACCAATGTCACTACTCTGAGGACACCCAGGTCAACTGCACCTCCTTTTATGTGTGCATGTTCACTTACTTAATATGCATGGATTTCCTGTGTCCTCACAGATTTTCAAACAATAAAAATTGCACAATCTTATACTGATTTTTACATGATGAGAAATTCATAAATCTTGCTAATCATTTTAAAGTCTTGGTCATACCATGAAAAATGTACATATGTAAAGCAGACAATTATGAAAGTAATAAATGCCCACTGAAACAAAAGACTGCATCAGAAAAGGAAAATAAAACAAGCAGATGTTAACTATGAATAAAGACAGAATTCACATGCAAATTAATGAAAGGCATTACAGAATTTGATGTATTATGACTGAAAAGCACTTTCTGAAGACCCATCAATACACATACCTGTACATTTAATTCTTGAAAAGCTCTCATATAAAGCCATATACAAAATTTCACTCCAATTTATTCAGTCTTTTCAAGTCACAATCAAACAGAAGCTCTGTCTCTCTTTAATAAGGATGGAAAACTATGAAACATCAAGCTGCTAATAATTTATTTTTGCTGAATTACAGGCCTGCTAATCTGGCGCACAATTCTGGCAACCGCATATTGGACAAGCTGATCAAATGAAAGACTGTAGACCTTGATGTTTCCACATTATGTGACATCAGTTCTAGGTCTATCCTTATTCAATGTTGCATGTACATTATACAGTCCTCCTTCACAATAATGAACAACAATATAACATATTATCTAATATAACACAGCAATGGTCATGGATCCTATTATATTTCTCCATATAATGTACCCCAGTACCCTGGTGACCTCACCCATGTCACAGAATGTATGTATGACTCCTTTGAATAGTGTTATTGTTAAAAACCATTGTACATTATTAAATCCAGTATTTCTACCTTGCATAGAACCTTTTGAAATACACAGTTGCTGTAGCAATGACCTGTTGTCTAACTTTTAGCTGTTCTCCAAGTGCCTGTATAACTGAAAATAACAGAAATTTAAGCACGAATCAACACAACATGCTAATATTTTCAAAAACAAAATAATTCTTCTAATATTAATTAAACCTTTATTATAGTTACAATTTCTTGCGAGATATCTTTTCAAAAGCACGTTTCTCACAAACATCTTGATTCCAGGGCTAATTACTGATGTATTTTTACCTTATATTTTTTTATCAACAGTTATTTTCTTCTTAATTTACTAATACTTAACTCATCTTCAAACTATGGCATATTCAACAAGTCTTCAATGAACCTGATGTCTCACCTGCATCTGCATGTTAATTTATTACATATCCATTTAATCTTACATGATTAATCTGGTGTTTCACACAGCTACTCAATTCTTATTTCCAAATCATACACCCAGACTGGAACTGCTTAGGTGTCTTCTTCGATGTCCACGCATCAATTTTTTTTCAAATGTTTATAAATTTCATTTGTTTTAAATTTCATTCATACAACAAAGCTTAAAATATTTCGAAAGGATAAAAGAGGATGTGTGTAATGAAAACAAATTGCATTTATGTTTGTTCTGAATCAAGGGAAACAACTCACTTGATAATACATCAAAACCATCAACATATCCCTATACCATATCAAACTTGTTCTTTCCACCATCTTAGAATAAAATGTATAAAGCTTTATATGTGTATCCATGACCCCAACTCCCATTCTGACCTGCAAAACCTTCAACACAGAACTTGAATGCAAAACATTAGCACTGTTGAGGAGGAAAACAACATTGCCACCTGGAAAGTTATAGTTATGTCTCACAATGTTAACACAGGTAAGACAGCAATGTCTCACAATGTTAACACAGGCAAGACTGCTAACTCTTGCGATGTTAACACTGGCAAGACAGCTGTGTCTCACAATGTTAACACAGGCAAGACTGCTAACTCTTACGATGTTAACACTGGCAAGACAGCTGTGTCTCACAATGTTAACACAGGCAAGACAGCTATATCTTGCAATGTTAATACAGGCAAGACAGCTATGTCTCACAATGTTAAGACGGGCAAGACTGCAATGTCTCGCAATGTTAACACGGGCAAGACAGCTACGTCTTGCAATGTCAACACAGGTAAGACAAAAATTGTATCACACTAACATCTTTAATATTGCTTACTATTCAATGGAATGGCAACACATAATATGACATATTTAAGATATGCATAGCATAATGCTTAGAAATGTGACATTATTCAACAACATGCAAAAAAGGAATTAACAGGATGTAGCTATTATATAATTATAATGAGATAAACTTACTACCACATCTTCATTTCTAAACTGTATATTTATTTTACAACATTAATGCAAGCTTCAACTTACCAATATTTATCTTAAATGGAAGTAATTTTTACTTGAAAACTGCATTCACTCACTATAAGGCCCTTCATTATAACAGTGCACAGGTATATAGTCACAGATAGCATTTCACTCCACGGCAGTAAAATTATATATATATATCATGTAGTTCATTATATGTCGGTCTCAGTATGAGGCTCTTTATGATAACAAGGATCTTGTTATCAGGTGGGTATAGTCAAGGATCCCGTTTCATTATGTGATCATAAAATTATATTCTTCATTTAATTAATAATATGTTGGTCTCACTATAGATGCTTTTGGTAACCTAGTTATCTCCCTCTAATATTAGCTATTATACTATTCTAAGTGTTATGCATAATATAAAACATAATCATGAATGCAGGTTCAAATAGACATAAATAAACTGCTAATATCAATATTCAGAATAACTTTGTTTTTTTTCTTTCTATTTTTGTTGTTGATTTGCCAAGGAATTGTGTTTTACTATTTTATTATTTCCAAATTATCTTCTTTTTTAATTTCAATCACAAGTATCTGCACAAGTCATATATATATATATATATATATATATATATATATATATATATATATACCCTTTGATATATGATTATATTCATTGTGCATAACAATTATCTGTTAATTACTTTATTGAGCATTTATTTGGGGTGTTTATCTGGAAAGTTTGCCCATGGCAAGAAATATAATTTCATTCACTTCATTCTGTGTTGCAATCGGTGAATGTCAACCAGTGGCAATACCTACCGGCAATGCTTTTAGAGCAACCTCTATACACTAAGGAGTTCAGAAAAAAGGGGAGATAATGACGATAATGAAAAGGGCTATAAGGTTCATTTTTGCAAGTAAAGAGTCACTGATTCACTTTGTTCCACATCAATCCATGGCATATTTAACTAGCTGAAACAATAACTACTCCTCTGCCAAACGAGTGGATACAGCTGAAAGAAACTGATTCAATTGGATCCCTTTTTACACTTCAATTAGGAGATGATTTTGAATACTAACAATGGCCTCGATACACAATGACACATGTTGCCCTGGGTAGCTGAGTACTCTAAGACACTTGCTTTTACAGATCACTCACACATCTCATCTCTGTCCACACAAGTTCAAATCTTGGCTTGACCAGGATGTGAGAAAGCTTGCCAGTAGTTTCCTGTGGGTCATTGGTTCTTTCCTGGTAACTCCTCCACCAAACACACTTGCTACCATGTATAACCTATCATGTGTTGAATAATGGCATTAAATCTGACAAAATCAAACACTCTTATTAATTCATTGATTTTGATATATATGGGACTCTTTCATCTGCAAGAGGACACTTGTTCAAAACATTGTTTCAGCAAGTTTAATATGCCAGTGGTTAGTGTGGAATGAAGTGGATCAGTGACCCTTATCTACTGAAGATGTACAAGGTGGCATACTCCCATGGGCAGCATTATAATGATTGAGTACAGTACTTTCATATTAAGCACCATGTACAATTTCACAGTATGTTGGATTTTAATTTTACATTGCATTTTACAACTTTTACAAACACTAACAAAGCAGAGGATAAAGATGAGTTAACTGTAGCTGATCAAATTTTAAACTCTCTTGAACTTAATGATATTCTTCAAAAGGTTAATTCACCTTTTGTTCTTACTTTTGTTTTCTCCTCTTAAGACCTGGTTCTGATTTTCTTTTCTTTAAACATTGGACTCTACAAGGAATCAACAATGCTCCAAATTACATTAATTACTATTTAAACTTACAATTAGCAAAAAATATCATAATTTTCTGATAATCTTCTTCAGATAATACTTTCAGGTCGCTTTGTCTTTCTCTTATTAAATCTTGCTTGTCCAGTAACCATTGTTGGCTGAAAAGAAAATTCAGATCTGTTGAATGACATTAATATACAATCTGACTGGTTAACTAGCTTATGGATTACTATATTTACAATGCATGCACCAAATTATTCACAGAATCTGTATTGCCAGGTGCATAACAAAGGAGGCAGATTCTATAATATGCTCAGCTGAACAGCAGAAAACCAAAATTTGGCAATAGACAATCAGTGGCCATGGCTCTTCTAAATTATGACATGGAATGCTGGAAATCCAACTCATTTCAATATGACATCAATAAAAAGATGCACAATATCTCTGGCTGAAATGCAATATTCCTTAGCAAAGTTATGATGCAGAAACCAAAGTTTGGAGAATGGCCAATTAGGAACCATAACTCTTCCAAGTTATAACAGGGAACACTTGAAATTAAACTTATTCAAGGTTTCATCAATATAAAGCAGCATGCCAAATTAGTGTGAAATACAATGATTAACAACAACTTAACTTAAAATACTTAAAATGCTGCAGGCTTATTTTCAGAGTTCTTGCTTATTTTAAGATTCTAAGCATGTAAGCAATTGAAGACTTCACTATTAAGTAAAAAGTCACTGATGTGAAACTAAGTATTTGAATGATTCATGTTTGATTGATCCAAGTTATATGGTACAGTGTAGCAAAGAAATATGGTTCATTTACCCATAATCCCATTCATACACCAAGTCATTTTGACCTATGCTCATTTTACCCATATTTTTTGCCCTTGTGTCCTGCATTTTTATTTCAATTACAACAATATTTTCCTTGTTTCTGTTTGTTAATTTCAACTGTTCTTCTCTATTGCGACTATTTTGCTAGATTATGGGCACCAAAACTGTTTGGGAGCCACAGTGGGTCAGTGGTTGGTGTGCCAGTTTCATGACCTAAACGTGCAAGTTTAAATCCTACCATCACACCAGCCTGGATCAGCTACTACTGTGTGTCCTTGGGTGAGGCACTTTACTCACATTGCCTTGGCACTAAATAAACTATGTGTCTCACTGTACCATAAAGCACCAAACCAAAAATTGTTTTAATTAAATTCTGCTATATTCTCTACAGTATCCTGCAACATACTCAAAGTACAAGCATTATGGTTTAATTCTTGTAGACGACATCTACTCAGTGAACAAGATTCGTGGGCTAATTTACTAATTCTTTTTTGCAGCTCAATATTCTTAGTCTGTGGCATTGTTTTTCTAAAACTTGTTTTATTTAAAGAATTTAAGCTTCCATGCTTTATTCCTCAGCTTCTAATGCATCCCTATTCAGTCATGGTTGGTTTCTTGTTTATTTCTGCCTTAATTTTCTTTTCTTAGGTACAGTTATATTGTCTAATTTGTTAGGAACAAACTAGCACAGAATATTCATATCAGTTTGTGAGCCAGCTATGGACAATCTCCACATAAATATTAAGTTATATTGGCCCTTTTTATTGTTTCCTCGGTCTGGTTTTGTAAGATAAATTGCTATTTTTATTAGCTTATTAAATAAGAATAGAATAAAATTTAGAGATGATCTCTAAATTCACTTAAACTTACTATAAAAGCATTTACTAATCATTGTCAAGTTTATTTTTAGTAACATTATCAATGTCATGCAATATTTTGTACGCTTGCATTATGTCTGCTCTTCCTCTTCTGTACTTCTATGGATATGCAGTCCACTTAGATTCTTAACCATTCCTGTTGCTCTCATTTTTACATTCTCTACAATCGCTCTTTCATCAAACAGTGGTACCATGAGATAAGTCATACTCCAAGTGGGGCTTCATTAAGGGCTTTAACAATGTAAGAAACATTCCTTTGTCCATGATCAAAACCAAGTATATAATAAGAAGTGCATGTT
Organism: Megalonaias nervosa; assembly: GCA_016617855.1. Classification (NCBI taxonomy): domain Eukaryota; kingdom Metazoa; phylum Mollusca; class Bivalvia; order Unionida; family Unionidae; genus Megalonaias; species Megalonaias nervosa. The sequence goes on along the minus strand of JAECUM010029190.1, from coordinate 31,246 downwards.
ACGGTAACCAAGTTTTTGTGTTGCCTTTGTTGTGACAGAAAATATCTGCCCTGGGTTTCCTGCTAATTAAAAAGAATCCAGTAAACATGTGAACAGCGGCCCTGACTTGAACAGCTAATACTCGCTCCAGGGCCACAAACTTGAGGCAAAAATGTCATTAGTTAAACTGAATATTTATATTGTGCTTTCTTTTATTTGAATTGTAGTATGTATTTAAATTTTATTTCGTTGAATAGTTCTTAATCATTATTTACTGTTGCTGTCGACAAAATGTACTGATCTAGTTAATGTCATCAGGATTTCAAAACAAGCGCTTTTAAGTTGCGAGAAAAGTGGCACATGAACCATGGATAGGCGTGAAGTTAGGATGGTCTAGCTTTAAATATCAGCGTTACTTTTTAAATAGGTCATGTGAGAAAGGAGAGAAGTGTCCTCCCTTGTATTATTATATAGTACATGTATGACAAGTAAATTGTAAGCAGCCATATGAGCCCCTGTGATGATGAATAAATGCACACACAACATGAGCCTGGAACTGTAATTTTTATTCTGTTTCGATACGAACTTGGAATACTTTTTTGTTTATAATGGGTACCCGGTAGCTTATTTTATTACCTGGGTTATTGTTAAAGGGCGTGTACCCGGGTACCTGTTGGCATCTTTGTGTGTGTGTGTGTGTGTGTGTGTGTGTGTGTGTGTGTGTGTGTGTGTGTGTGTGTGTGTGTGTGTGTGTGTGTGTGTGTGTGCGCGCGCCAGAGAGATCAATCAAACAAAATTTTTTCAGTGTACAAGACTGTATTTATTCAGTGTAGTTTTTATTTGTAGCTTTTGCAAAGAGAAAAAAAGACTATTTTCAGTTACCTGATGAGTGGGATAATCCTCATGTATTACGACCCTACTATATTCCATTAGGAATAAACACCGCTAAATCAACAGTTCATTCTTGTTTTAATTACGATGTACATTGTCACAACAACCACATGGCTATGCAGTTATTTACACGGTAATTAAACATTCTTAGGGCTTTGGTTATTCCAGTTGAAACCAGATTGAGGGCAAGAATCGACTGAAGAGGTCAAATCAGTGAGGCTGCCAGTAGGGAAATGAGGCTCTCTTTAGGGAAATGAAAGTCTGTCAATGTGCTATTGAAGCCGTTGTCCATATAGCAGATGTTATAAGGACAAGCGATCATATGCATTACTTGTTATTCAAACTCGCCAATAAAGATAATAGTGGGGTATATCATAGAATAGATTTGCAATAAAATGTTAATTATATCCAAGTCAAAACAGAACAAGCACTTAAAAGATAGTATATGTATATATACGAATCAATTTAACGGAGTCCGTGACTTTCAAATTTACAATGGAAAATGACAAGGTTTTTATATTTTATGTTTGTATGACTAATGAAACAATAAGACTAGTTGACCAATGGTCTGTGGTCTTCACTTTAGCATGTACTGAGATGTAATTTTTGTTGGATAGGACAACATCAAAGGGCTTCCGAACTCGTTTTAAAATGCACGTGGTGTTTTGTTACGGTGACGGACTTAATAAGGAGAACTAATTAACGATAATATTTAATGGTATGGTCTGTGAAGTCCTTTGTTCATTTGTTAATAAACACCAGTAGATACTGTAATGACAATAAGAGTTTATGCACATGGGCGCCCACAGGATCTTTTACAAAAATGGGGGGGGGGCAGTCAGTCACGGCAGGGAGAGTTAGTATAGTAGGCAGTCTGAAACTAAAGCTAATATTTACTAAGCGTTTTGAACAGAATCTTGTGACATATTTTCAGCTTCATCTGCATGATTAAATATATATACTGCAGTATGATATCCAGGGGGGTCACGTGACCCCCCTTGACCTATGCTGCAGGCGCCCATGCTTATGCATTAATCATTCTATTTTCTCACCAACAATTAATCATTAATTTTTGTAAAAACAAAATGGGAATACGGTATTTTCAATCTTTTTTGCAAACGTAAATCTTCTTAGTGGAAATTTTATGTCCGATAATGAATTTTTCAAATAATACAAAATGATATGTTTGAAAAATTATGATACATTTAAATTTTTATTATTTTGATAACTGGATTGTGTACGAAAAATTAAAGGGTACGAAAAAATACATGAAATACGATAGTGCCAGATATCATTTAAAAAAATGGGTTGTATCAATTTGACTGCTGGATGTTATATGACTGAAAAATGTTAGAGAAGGGGGGTTTTGATAAACTTATAAACATATTGCACCGGACTGTCGTTAAGGGACGAACCATGGCAGGTCTAGGATACTACAACAGTCATCATTTGTGAACTTTACAAATTCGCGAACGTTACTGTAGACATGTAGACTAGTTAAAATGAGTGTTATGCATAAATAATTTTTTCATCTTTCTGTACTCTTGTATTAACTACTAATCCACATGGATTTAGCCTATTTGTAACAAAAATTTTAACTGCAGATCCAGGTAAGTAGCAAAAATAAATGTACGTTAAATAAAATAAATATGTACGTTTTCATGCAGTTTTCTGTAATTATGGTATGGAATATATAGATTAATCTTTTTTATGCTCAGAGTACACTTTTTTGCCACTTATATTAGTAATAAATTACGCTTATACCTCTTGGGGGTTTGCATACATGGACCTTCAGCAGTTCAGGTTTACATTTAATACAATTTCACTTTGATTGGGTACCTGGGTAACCAATCATTATGATTAACAAGTACCCGGTAGAAATTTCCGAAAATTCTGACATCTCCAGATATAATACACAACATTTTCAGAAATGGGGATGTATGGTTATAAACATAGATTGTGTTTTTTTATTGTTTTTTAAGAGCCCTTTCAACACAATGTTTGCTACATCATGCAAAGAAAATGAGATCTAAGTACCTTTTTCAAGGACACAATAAAACAGGATTGGGTAATGATCCCATAATGATGAGTTCAACACTTTACCAACTTAGCCACTGCTGCCCCTGCATGCAAAGAGTATGAGGAAATATACCTAAGACATTTGATATGCATGTTTTACTAAACGAACTATTGTTTCAAATGAAATGAGGAGTATCAGTCTCGATGGAGTACTTTTGGAATTGGTTAAACTGCTTAAGTGCACCAAAACCTACTACTCCAGAATCTTCAACTGGCTTTTCAGTATGCGCTTTTATATTTAGAAAAAAAAAAATAATTTAAAAGTCTATACTTCCCGTCTGTTATTCGGTGTTAATTTTCCGCAATTTCTCGCCATAACACTGGTTTTAGTAGTTAGGTGCACTGCGCACAAAACAAAAACAAAAATCGATCCAAAACTTTATCGATTTTAACTCCGACAAAACTAATGCTTTTTTTATACGTATCAATCCGTCATTATTTGGATAATGTGTTATCTCTCTCTCTCTCTCTCTCTCTCTCTCTGTACTTTGAACAGAAAATATGGCAACTCCGCATCTGATAACATTAATGTCCATGAAAAGCTTTTTTTTTAAATCAGTGATCTCCTGCGCCATCATTAAACTCGAAAACTAGTGATACAAAAAAAGTTAAAGCTCTAATTCAAGGCTCAGCTCTTTTAGTCAATAAATACTAAATCAACAGTGACTAAACGAAATACAGATATATAATAAAAAGGAATAAGATTACTAATGAGAACTCTGCCAAAAGTTCCCGGCCATATTATCAGTTTCCGAGGAAAATTGGCCGGTACTGCTATCATTTGCTCCAAGGCATCCGGATTATCTTGGGCCTTTTCGACCAAGACAAACCGGAATTCATTGATGAGCGTCAGGCCGTATGACCAAAAGACACAACGGACAATGGAACGCAGTAGAAATAATATACGCAATGGAAATGTTGGTTTTTTTTTTTTTAAAATAAATTGTATAATAACACTCTTTCGTCACTATTTGAACTAAATATGATTTCTGATGATAAACTGACATAAAAGGACAAAAATGAAAACTTACTTTACATAATAGAACAAATTTACTCAAAGAATTTTTTACCAGTACCCGCGTCAGTTTGGGAATGAGATTGAAATCCTTCCTTAATTTGAAAAAAAAATCACATAAAACAAAATAAATCATTTTAAATTGGGTGATTTATTTCCATTGCGCTAAAGCTTTATACTATCCAAAAAGTCTTTAACGAACAATATTTATGAGTGATCATTTCCATTTGCATAAGGTGACTGCATATTTTCTCAAATGATTATAAGCTTCATACAATTCTTACCGTCATTTTGAAAATTAATTCCATTTTCTATTTTGCAGTGCAAACAGATATGCATGCATCTGATGATTACGAACTGATTTTGATTTATTTCAATTAACAAAAATTAAAAACACAAAAAAAATTATTTCCATTGTATGTTTTATTTTACTTACGAGCTATTTTTCCACTGCGTATTTTAGTCATACCGGGGTGAGGTAGACCGATAAATCAGACCCTTAAACCGTGATTATATTGATCGGCGGTTTAGGGGCTGATATCGCCTATTCATTAAAACCTGCAAAAAATCGGCAGACAATATTGTATGCATACATTGGTGTACATTTTATATACTTATTAGTATTTCTTGCGGCTGTGGAGCTATCGTAGGCTGAACGATTATTTTGGTGACATGTACATTATATTTCTGGAGCAAATCCTGTGTTTGGCGACTTGCAAATCCAAGTGAAACTGCAGAACCCTCGGTCATGTGGCCATTTCAATTTCGCGCTAGATATGGATGTTACCAAGTGTCTAATGTGTACGCAGGTGTGTTCAGGAAAGTTTTGCATGCAGCAACATTACACATTTTAATGAACAGAGTTATAACAACAAACAAACAAAACAAACAATAAAGATGACAAACGATATTAATTAGAACCCGTGCTGTACATAGTAAAACTGCTTCAATATTTAATACTTCTCTTCTCACCACGGTTACCCACCACACTATATTGATAGGAACGGCCTCTGGGACAAAACCGTGCGTTTTCATGACTGCATCCGAATCAATCTATATTGCATTTTTTGCAATCATTCCTCTACAATTGCTTCAGTAAAGATTGCGAAGATTTGCCTCATAAGTGGGAGGAAACAGTATGGAATTCATTACTTGCTGTGATGGCGCACTGAACCGACGAGTTTATCTAGTAGCAGCGCATAGTCTGGCTAATTTTCCTTTTTTACTCCATATCAATTCATGATAGAAAATAAAGGCTGAATCCAGTAACGTGCACATGTACTAATGCGAAAAGATAATGACTGAGATTTAGATAACTCAGGTGTCAAAACAGCATTAAAACAGCGATATAGTCGGTACTAATATGAGCCGTGAGGAGCGTACCGATACGTGTGAGCTATCTGATGCTATGTATCGAAATGTTATATTTGTTATTGGATCCGTGAATACAGGGGCCGTATTAACGTCCGTTTACTCCCTAGGTACTTCTGTTTCGTAGGCATCTTGGCGGTCTCAGTTTTGACATGACTTTGCCTCTTTGTGTATACCTTTTTCAGTAACATGGTCATTAACATGTTATATATATTTTTTATCATCAAAGGAGAAAAAAACATTGTACATTTTTTGTTTCTTCATAGACCCTTTTGTTTTCGTAGGCGCTAGTCACAGTGCCTAGTAGATAATACATCCAGATAGACTGAATGATTATCTGAGTTGGGTACCATGACAAATTTTGTAACGCAATACGTACCACAGATACTGCATATATCATAGACCAATAATTTAGTATTCTGGGGTAGAAGCCTTTGTATTTTTACTCACAAGGCAAGAATTCAAAGATACTTGTAGAAACAAATTTAATGATAACAGCGAAGAGAAAACCCCCAGTTTATTTCGCTAATTTACAAAGCTACAATTTAAGAAACACTTACAGTATTGTGAATTATATCCCAATAATCCTAAATGTCCTTTCACAAGTCCAAAATATAGAATGTTCCGCTTGAATTCATAAAATGGTGTTGAATGTCCTGATGTACCACATTGATGCAGTCCAGAATGTCTTTGAATGAGTTCACAATCATTGCAAAGTTTTTTTTAATCCGAAGTCAATGAGCAGAAAATAATTCCAATGAACGATTTAAATAATTAATTCCTCTCGAATTATATCTGAACACACCTTAAAAAAAAAAAAAAAAAAAGAAAAAGAAAAAAAAATCTAATAATAAATGGATTCCACAGACTGATCATAAAAACGGAATGAATTATTTGTTTACAAAACACGCATTTATGCGCATCCAAACATTTGAATGGAACGAAACATTTCATGAAATTATAAACAAGTTTGTTCTAGAACATTCTAAGATAGCTCATAAACAAGCTATCTATACTCTAAAAGCATGGGAAAAAAAGTTAGCTAGATAAACAAATTGCTTACAAGTGAAAATTATCTAAATGTGCAATCTACAATCATGAACAAAAGTTAAGCACACAATATATATGCATAAAAATATTTGGACTTGTGAAATTATGTAAAATTCAAACGCAAAACAAACGATATCCTAAAAATCTGAAGATGATTTGCAGCCTTACAAAGGGATACATGTAATTTCGTAACAAGATTACTTGATAACATTCCTTACTGACGGAAACTACAGAAATACCGTTACAGTGAAAAATTACCACAGTACAAACAGCCAGAAGAAAATACCGTGGTAAATTGATATACCGTTAATACCGCGGACCTCTGTGATAATCATTTATTCAAGTTATAACATTATCTTTCATTCGTAGCTTAGAGATGAGTCCTGCAGATCATACCTCAAATGGATACCGATAGCGCCATTTTGATCAGCTACGTTATTTACGACATAAGGCTTGACCGATAATTTCCGAATGAAAAAGTAGTTCGATTCTTTCGCAACTTCTCAGTCAATCCTACCACCAATCCAAATATGTAAAGGTTATCCGAATAAATTACGGGGGGGGGGGGAGAATACAAACTGCATATGAAGCTGGGAAAGATACTACATTGAACCAGATTAAGCGATTGGCACATTCAAACCAGCACGACTATTTCTGCAGAACAAAATTATGCCACGGATATATTTCTGCGCAGTAATTTACAGACAAAAAGATCCGACATTTTGTTCACCGGAAATTTATCCGCAAACAGAAAACACCACTATCAAGACCACCTTGGTTATTTCTGCTTTTCGATTAACTTTAGGACTGGCCGAGATGTTATGAATGAGAAAGGTAGTTCGATCAGTCGTAGCTTCTTGGCCAAGACTTGTTGCCTAAATAGTCGATGCGATCCAAATGGAAGCTCTTCACACACACACACACACACACACACACACACACACAAATCGAGGTATGATCAGTAGGACTGACATCGACGTTGCGAATGAAATGTTGTGAACGCATCGAACTTATTTTTTCATTCATAGCTTCTCAGGTCAAACCAATCGTAGAAATTGCCGAGTTGTCTGAATACGTTGGGGGTGGCACACTGTACCGTCGCCGCTGAGTATGAGACTATGCTATGTGGCGATTTGCTATCCAGTTTCGAATAATATTCTTTGGCCGACCAGCTGGGCGGACACGCATCATATTGAGAGTCTAACAAAATAGTTCAAAGCTCGTGACCCCTTACCATTCAATGTTGTTATAACTTGCTAAGCTCAATCTATGTTTTGCACGTCATAAAGTAAATTCAGCATGTAGTCCTAAATACCATGTGATACCTAAAAAGAAGTGATCCTTTTTGAAAAAAAGGAACTTATAACTCTACCAACATGCACCCCCGACATTAACTTGTCTTGCAGAAATGGTGGTGTGAATGGAGTATCCTTGTTTCCTTAGAATGTACCTGACAAAAACAATTTTTAATAAAGTGAGTTTCGTTGTTACGAGATAAAACAAATATCTCTCTGCGCCATTTTCAATCAGCTATGTAGGCCAGTATATATTGATGAGATATAATGTGTCTTCATTCGTCCTGGAGAGTTCCCTTGTCCCGACAAATTACCAGCAATTTACCGAAATAGCTATGCTATTTTATTCGGATATACGTAGGCCCTTCTGTGTTGGTAGGAGTTATTTTGTCCATACTTCACTATAGTGGTCTTTTCTTGAATGGAAAATTACTGTGTTGATAAGCATAGTTGGTCTCCGCCTAGCTAAATTGTATCTACAGAGAGAATTTGCACACATCAATCTGAGAAAAATAAAAATACTCGCCAGGTGGAGCTCCGCTTCCCTCGAATCAATTAAAACAATTTATAGGCAACCACACGGTCGCTTAAACAGAGGATAGCGAGAGTAGGGGACATGGTATAAAACCCTACCTTCCATTTTGATTATAATATCTTCTCATTTATAACAATTAGAACTTGTTTTTACTCTTTCATATATGCAATATTTTAAAAACACCGACACCGTACTTTATCATTTTTTAAAAATCTTTTTACATTGCATTGTCACATGATCCCAATAGTGAGGACTGCGTTTTTCTTGACGTCAGCATTCAAGGGATTACGTGATGCAAACTATGTAGGAACAAAAACCGAATGCGATCGAATAATGATGCTTCGAATTTGGTGATCATGTTAAGCAAATATTGATTGAAAACCAGACTGTTCTTAAATACCGGATCATCGATTCATTATTTTCGGCATATTAAAGTTAAACATGGTGTCAATTGCTGGACAAAATGTCTTGTATTTCTTCGTGTACTTTCCGTGTTGCACTCAAGACAAAAAGTCTGCTTATCGATATCCGGTAGGCAGGGTTCGATACGACCTCGCTAAATTTTGCTAATTTATGTTTAAAGCTCCTAACAAATGTTGCTACCACGTGGTTTTACCAAATTCCTTGTTTAGGATAGGGAATGATTTCAAGGACATCACAATTACAAGATGATGTTTCATCGCTAACAAATAGTGGATACAACAATTTGTGGCTACTAAAAGCAGTTGATGATGTCTTGTATTTCTTCGTGTACTTTCCGTGTTGCACTTCGCTGGAGGAACTATTAGATTAGCTGAGCGCAACTCCGGCTTCATATAAAGCAGGGAACCAGACTGGTGGTTTCGGCGAATTACAAATTTTCCGATAGGGGAATACGCTCCGACTTCAAACCACAACATCATTCAGACCACTTCGGCAGTTTCTGCCAGACCAAAATACGCATCGGGAGATATGACAGTAAGACTTACCTAGAAGTTGCAATCTGTCCAAATATCTAAAAGAGGGTGGGAAGGGTCAGAGAAAACCTTTGGCAAACTCTCGCAGCACCGTCTAACGCCTAAGAATCTTCAGGCGACTCGTTTCCGTTTAGCTTCATTAGTGGTTTTAAATGGCATTGTGATGACATCCGAAGCGGGTCGAGTGCATTCGGAACTACATGGGCTATTTCTGTGAGACAAAAGAATGCCTTTGATGTACGTCGGCGCTATAATTTACGGGGGGAAAATGCATTTGGTTTGCCGAAAATTTCTCCATGAAAAGAAACCCAATCTAACTGGATCACATTGGATGTTTATACGATTGGATTGATCATAGGATTGACCGAGAAGGTGTGAATGACAAAAAAAATAAAATAAAATAAAATAAATAAATAAATAAATTTAAAAAATGGATCATTCGGTATATCTCGGTCAATCCCTAGTCCGAATGGCAGATTACAATCGAGCTATGAGTAGTGTGATTGACCTCGAAGTTTTAAATGGGGTCGGTTGACACCCCCCAGTCTAGACTGAGCGCTTAAAATGACCTGCTGGTAAATACAGCTTTATATAAAAAGGCAGTACTTTTGTGTTTTGAAAACCATCACACCATTTTCTTTCCATTAATGCCACCCACCGACCCGAATCCCACGATTAAATGGTTAGTTCCTGACCTTTACCACAGACTCACTATCTTCCATATTTAAATACAACGAACAGTATATTATTATTATTATTATTATTATTATTATTATTATTATTACTACATCGATTATCCGGACCCGAGAAACAGAGGGCGAAGCGTTATTCTCTGCTAGTGGGCATAGAGGAACCACTAAAAGAAAAGTATTATTTATTTAACTGCAGTCGAAATACTTTCTCTTAATATCTTATTCGTGGTCGTTTTCTAACAAGTTCGTTTACTCATCATGCTTTTATGATATGTGTCTGCCTTCTCAGTGGATTTTGCTATTTGCTACTCAAATAATAGCAAACATTCTATAGAACAGTGTTGAAGTCGCATGCGGAATTTCCTGTGATTATCGGTAATATGGGGGTGGGGTGGGCGGTTGGTTTATTTTGTACTTCAGATGTTCACACAAAATCATAAAATATTTCACAACCCCTATACTTCTCATGCATGATGAGGAGATGCATGTTGCACCAGCAACAATACTAGTAATGACAAATGAAAACGATGATGACGCTAATAATAATAATAATAATAATAATAACTAGTAGTGGTAGTTGTTGTTGTTGTTGTTGTTGTAATAATAATAGTAGTAGCAGTAATAACTGTTTTTGTTGCTGTTGTTTTGGCATTTGTCGTAATGGAAGGTACATAGATCGGTTGAACAAATGCAAAATTCCTATAGGTATACAATATGTACCGAGATATTCTGATATAGAGTGAAACTGAAAAACGTATCGTATTTGCGACAGATGATTGTATCCATACTCTTCTTTTCATGAAACAGTCAAGATTTTTTATTCCCAGATCATGTACTGAAGCTTGAGTAAATTGTCTCTGCATTATATACAAACATGACCACTGTGTATAGAAATACACAAATATGACCATTGTGCATAGAAATACACAAATATGACATTGTGTATAGAAATACACATATATAATCATTGTGTATAGAAATATACAAATATGATTATTGTGTATAGAAATACACAAATATGACCACTGTGTATAGAAATATACTTATATGACCATTGTGTTTAGAAATGCACAAATATGACCATTGTGTATAGAAATATGCATATATGACCATTGTTTATAGAAACACATAAATATGATCATTATCTAAATTCATAATTACAATGTCAATATTTACAACAATACTAGTTTCTTTTTGCGTTTCGTCTTTTTGCAAACATGCAGCAATTCATTTTTCAGACCAGAAAGCTTCTACAAAGCCAAAGTGAATCTATTTTTGGAAGATGCTTTTTGACATAAATTTACCAATACTTTACTCTCAAATTTCACGAACACTACAATTAATAATCTTTCAGCATCTTTGTTGCTCCCTGAATATGTTATGTTACACCAGAAAAATATTTAAGGTATTCGTACTCATCTATCCACACAGAGAGAGAGAGAGAGAGAGAGAGAGAGAGAGAGAGAGAGAGACGCAAGCCATCAAGTTAGACTAAAAAAAAAAAAAAAGCAATCATTCGCATTTTGTATTTTTAAACAAAATACCATACATTAAAACTTAATGGAGCATCTGTCGGTGTTAATGTTGATATAGCTAATAGAGACTTCTGCAAGATGATAGCGACGATGACGATTGCGACATGCCTGAACTAATGATGAAAGACTGACAACTGTGTTATGTTGTTGTTGTTTAACGCAATTTTCAGCACAAGATAGGCTATACATGTCGGCCAGTATTAATGGTGGAGGAAGAACCCGAGAAGACCCCAGAAACAACCACCGATCCACGAGAAGCTACCGGCAAACTTTCTCACATACCCACATTGGCCGAGCCCGAGACTCGAACCAGCGCAGACAGAGGTAAGATGGCAGTGATCCGTAACGTTGAGCGCTTTAGACCACTAGGCCACTAGGGGCCCCTGTGTTATGTTGTAAAATCAAAATGGAAACATTGTTTTTGCTGTTATGATGTGTCATATATTGCTAGTGTATAATTTCTCACTTCTTTCCATGTGTTTCGTAGTTTATACGTTGTACAAAAACATGTAAATAGGCTGTAACACATCTATTAGCTGTCCTTTACGTTACTGCATTTCCCTGTCCACCTAACACACTTCCATTATGTTGTACCTGACGCACCTCCAGATCGCTTTATAGAGATGTGAGGTGTAATTTTAGCGAAATATCTCGTGCTCGTAGGACCTAGACATGCGGCAAAAGCAGGACTCTATTCTCCACATATACAGTAGTATAGATCCAGAGGTTACCAGCTGAACCAGAAACTCATCCCCATGATTCATCCAGCAAGCTTTGAAACCTTTACATTTGAGAGATTTACGGCGCACGTGCATCATCCTTTTCGCGTACAGTTCATTTGTTTAAGACATCTTGCATCTGTTTAATAGTCGGTTATTCTGACCAGCGTCAGGTTGGCCGCCAGAACATGGCAATAAATCCACAAATTTCACCCAAAAAATATTCTGATTTAAAGATCTTCTAAATGACTACGCGGAAAATTCTTGTTTTGAAATACAGACGTGCACATTTACTCCCTATTTCGTTGTCTACTATCAAAATACGTTAATCTGTACACGTTTCCTGACATTAATAATAATAATAATAATAATAATAATAATAATAATAATTATTATTATTATTATTATTATTATTATTATTATTATTATTATTGCTGTTATTATTATTATTATTATTATTATTATTATTATTATTATTATTATTTACGATCAGCATAAGACCAAAATCTGTATCGGTTACACTAAGATTTTACATTTTTGTTTCATTCATTTACAAAAAGAGTGAAAATTACAGTGACTTTAAAAATGAGCCACAAAATGGCCAATTCTTCTAAAAATCTCAAACCGCAGTGAAAAATCCACAGTTTGTGGAGATATCAATTAGTGTTGTCAACCTGTGTTCATCCTAGTTTCTCTTAAATTCTAAAAAGGGGACATTAGATATAGAGTTTAATTATGCCTTGATTACATTTAGGTATTTATCAGTGGTTCGAATAGGCAAATGGATTGCAGCAAACCTCTAAACTACACTACCGCGTGCGATATTTTAAAAAAAGTAAATTAAGACAATAAGTGTAGATAAATGAGAATTAATTACTAGGTCGTCATGCGCGTGCGTCTGCTACTCACGAGTGCATATAACACCAATTGAGTAGCATCATTTTTGGTGGTGTGTGCTTAGTCATGAAGGAATATGGGCTCGTGTGTGCAGGCAAGGCGATGGGTGCCGTTTACCCGCGGACCTGGGTTCGAATCTCTGTAGAGTACGAATTAAAAATTCTTTAATCTGTGTGATAGTATTATTTGTATTAAAATATTAATTGTGTCTACTATTATCAAGCATTCTTCTATAGAATCAAGGGATAGCATTTTCCGTTCTGTTTGGTGTATATTTATAATTCTCTCTCTCTCTCTCTCTCTCTCTCTCTCTCTCTCTCTCTCTCTCTCTCTCTGTATGTATATATAATAGCGAATTCATTTGGTAAAATTCTCAAGTTCTCCAAAAATTCCTTTTTGTTGAATTGGACAATGCACAGTTACAATTGCTACAATTGCACCGTCAAACCCCAAACAAAAAAGAAATGCACTTGAGATTTTGTTCCTTCCGAATGTTTCTTGTTTTGCACTTTTCTTTATACATCTTTGCTTATGTTCTAACAAGTAGACAATGGTTCTGCACTGTACCAATCTGTGCCAGTATTAAACTTGCAGATAATGTCTGGCTATCAATCTACATCGTGATGAAATGCTGAAACCATCAGCAACCATGAGGTCAATTGTACGGATCATACCCGATGTAGATAATTGTTTAAATGAACCGACCCATCTCCGTAAACCGATCGGAACTTTGCTCGTTCATTTCGGTCAGCTTTTTTCTTTCTTGATTTGAAAGGGAAAGTCCGTTAAGGGGGCAGGGGCCAGTTTTTATGTACAAATTTAATGCCGCAATCAGTGACCTAGTACAAAAAAATCATAAAAAATCAAATACACAAGTGAGGTCAAAAAGGTCCATATTTTTTTTATACCTATATTAAAACAAAGCATAAGAATATTATTCACTTGACCAGAGAAGTCAATGGCAGTCCATAGCAGAAGAAGTTTATGCACCCCAACCCCAAATTTATACCTGCAATTTTCATGTCCGAAAGTCATTTTTGACACCATGTGATGCTCACAGTGCAAACACAAGTCCTTTTCCTAGATGATAATTCTGCAAAACAGTGTGTACTAAACAGGCTGATGCAATTGAAAATAGTTGCCATCCAAGCCGTTTTTGAGATATTCTACTTGCCCCAAACCCACGTGCTTACTGCTATGGGAGGCTAGCTCTTCTTCCTAGCCGACTATTGGTATTTCACTATCAACATACTGCAGAGTAAGTATGGAAGATGTACATGCCTGACATCAATTTCAAGAACAACACAAGCCCAAAATACCTAGTTCACAAATATACCCATATGTTTAATTAGTAAACAATAATAGCTGAAAAAGTCACACCATAACCTTAAGTTAAGAAATTTGCCAGGGGCCAATTTACGAAACTGGACCCTGCCACCTAACGTTCCTAATACTTGATGAACCAGTCTATTTACCAGTTGCAACTTCGAGAGAATTCCTATTGTTGGCTTGCATAAATAGCAGAAATAATCCGAACGGGGATTTTCTTTTTTTTTTTTTTTATTTTTTTTTTTCGTGGGCCTAACTATGCTCCATTTAGTTTGCTCAAAAATATAGTACCATACACACATTCCCACTCTTTACTGTCAGACACCAATTTTCAAATAATAAATAATCAAAAGCAATAATTAGTGTTGTTGCTTCTAAAGGATAACGTCAACATTTCGGTTGAACATGAAATGTATTTTGTTTATCTTCGCCCGGCAGCAGGTGCTTTTTGAAGGGGGACCTAGCCGGAAGTGAATGATATATATGTCGAGGTCAGCCAATCAACAAGCACGACACAAATGCGTCTACATTCGAGCTGCTTAGCGAGCCAAATATCAATTACCGACATCGAGAAAGTTTAATTTTTGGCTCGTTTGAATCATTCATTTATAATTAAGGAATACCTAAAGAAAGGTAAGCTTGAGTGGATGCATGTTAACACAAGACACTGTTTAAACTTTTCCTGATCTAGAACTGTTGACTCCGATGTCGAAACTAGCCCCCCCCCCCCTTTTCTCTTCCATCTTTCGTCTTGTTTGATTTCGTTCGTTTTCCTTGTTTGGTTGATTGAAATAATATTGTTTTTCCTTATTTTGAAAGCACGCATTGTAACTCCGATAAAAGATATATCACTGCCAAGTTTCATTCATGTTTCACCGACATGTCTATTTTACCTTTCGAGCCGCCCCCCCCCCCATCTCTCGAATTGAGACTTTTGTCCAGATGATTTTGAAATTATAATAATTTTTCAGTAGAAGTAATTTTTCGACGATTACTAATGAATGTTTTACACTGCATTAAAACCACAAGCCTTCCGTCCCTGTAATTTCGTTTTAACGTTTAAATCATTGAAAATCATTTCTCCGAAGCGACGTATGTTCCTTTTCGTCATGTTTGAGGTCGTTGGAGAAAACAGTGCATTACTCTCAATGGAGCGTGCATTCAAATAACTTTGCAACGTTTCCCAAAATTTCTGTTCAGCCGTTTCTCTGATTGGTTCATTTGCTGCATGTCTTTTACTTTTAAGACAGGATTCAATTTCTTAGTCACAATTTGGTAACACTTCCACAATATTGTTATGATCATGTTTTATGCTCCTATCTTTATGTATTTGCTGAAAAATATAATGCATTGTGACATACCATCTGGATACACATTATTAACACAAGATGCTTTGGTAGGATCTGTATTGACTAAGCGAAGTCATTCTGCAGTTTATTACTAACTTTAAGCAGAGTTTCTTAATTAACATGTTTTTTCAAAGGTAAATAATGTAGATTAAAGTCATTTTTTCAGCAGTATTAGTAAATCAGCCTGATTTGTAATGTGCAGTACAACCAGTTCTCATCAGCTTAGAATATTTCAATGTGATTCTATGTGAAAGTCATCAATACTTTTAAAAGAATGAAGAAAAAAATACCCCATAAAGAGTTCAGCATTCTCAAAATGAAAAGTAGAAACTAAGTCAGTGCAGTAATGTAAATAGTGTTGTTTATAAAGGTAGAAGGCTCAGTTGGAAAAAATAGGCTGTAATTTAATATAATTTAATTTTCATTTTTAGTTCCAGTATATCTGATCGTTATGTGTATGTTTGTTTACATGGTTACTAATTTTGTAAAAGTTTACAGGCAGTAATTTAAACCAAACCTTTTAAATATATAATACACAATATATATCAGAATTTATTGTCATTTCACTGTAAACAGAAGTTTTTGAGAAAAATATTTTGGATGTATTGGCCAAGAATCATTACTGTCATGTATTCAGTTCATAAAGGAAACAACACTTAAAAGGGTATCAAAAATATTTCATCTTTCTTGGATAATTTCAATGAAATGCTGCCAAATGCTTTTGGTAGTATGTCATGCAAGACTTCAGGTTCGATTGGTTATTACTCAGCCATTTTTCTCGGTGGATACATCTTTCAGAAATATTGTTGGGGATTTTAGAAAAGAGAAATTGAAGGAGACGAAACATTTAGACAGAACAAATTAAGACTGAAGTAAAAACTTTGTATACTGTTGGTAGAAAATCAGCAAAAACCAGTTTGTTTGCAATGTACAACAGAACAGACACCAGCAGGATTGTACTACACTGTATTGATATACTGATAAACTGCAAAGCCCTAGGAATCATGGACAATCACTTTAATTAAATATGGGAGGAGTGTAGATGAAGAAAGCATATTTAAGTGCTGCATTATGAATTTCACAGTGGGAAATTTTGAAGGACAGAAAGCATATTTTGTTTTAAAAAAGAAACAAAAAGAAAAGATACCATGTGAAATGTTGTCCCTTTAAACTGTGGCCAGTTCGCTTTAGAAAATATCGAACCATTGGTTCTATATCCCTGAATCCCAGAAAATATCCTGAAAAGCAAATTGAAACATGTATGGACAATCAGTTATTGCTTATATGTGTATAGTGATGTGTTATGAACAGTTGATTATTTCTTGTATAAAATTATGTGTTATGAACAATTATTTACTTTTCATACACAGATTGTAGTGATATGGCATGAACAATCAGCTATTTTATATATAGTGAGGTGAAGAGATAAAATGCATGTGTTCCAGAGATTGTGGAAGGATTGAGGTGTACTGAACAGTGTTTATGTCAGCAACATGAAAAGTCACATGCTCATGTAATTAGCTCCTTGATCAAATGAACAAATTAAGGCATTAACAGGCATGTTGATCTCCTTATTTATTTAGGGTTGACCTGTGCCAATTCACTAATCTCTTTAGGCCAAAAAGATGTGTTTCTGGTCAGGTGACCATCCCTGTTTGCCATTGCTGACCCTAACACTTCCCCCCACCCAATTGTAAAAAAAAAATATTATAAAAAGATTTTTTTAAAAACTGCTGAAATTGATATGTGCATCTTATTGAGCTTGAAGCACTTAGTACTTTATATTTATTCAAATCATTATAATATATATACAATGTTAAAAAAAATCTACCCTGATTTTAAACCCAGTGCAATAGGAAACACACATCATTTTGGGGAGGAATTACAATCACATGGACTATTTTTTGATAACAAGGACACTACACATCTGAAACTTGCTTTAGGCCCTCCCAAAAATGTTTTACATCACAGTGGTTTTAAAATTAGGGTAGGCAGGTTATTTTTTTAATTTGGTTTTAAACATTATATATATTTAATGTAATTTTCTGTGATTTTATTTCATACCATGCGGAAACAAGTGGTAGAGTCAGCAGGGATAAATAGGGATGGTTGGCTGACCACAAGCACATTTTTTTTTTGGCCTTACATAAATCAGTTAAAAAGACCTGTTTGCCAAAACCATCTTTGTTTGCAAATTTTGGCATCTCTGATAGCTTTGAAATGCTTGTGTCCAGGTGTAGTACAAATTCTTGCTATAAACAACATTGCAGATTTTGCAGTTTTTTATATTTTAAATAACCAACCAGTTAAATTACGAATGTTGATATTAATGATAATTATCCTTGAATGATGATACTTTTGCTTACATAACCATTTTGCATCCCTGTGTGTATTGCTGATATGAGGATATAAAACAGACTGGCCCAATGCAGGCTTGTGTGATGATTGCAGAGCACGGTGTGAAATTCACAGTCTGAATATTAGTGTTTTCTAAAAAGACATCTCCGTACCTGAAATTCAGTTTAAATGAATTTTTCGTGTTCTGATGTTTTAGAGACAGGTTTTAATTATGATGACTTGTAGTTGCATTATACACTTTATTTTTCAGTATTTTCCAATTGTGAGGCTCAACAGTGCTATGAGTGGCCAGAAGGCCCCTCCTGGGGATCCTCACAGGGATGATATTCACCGTGATGGTCCCCCAGTTCAGAGATTTTCCTCCACGATTGCCTCCAACTCAGGCCCACTACCGATAGTGGTCGCTCAACCTTCTTCTGACATACATAAATCTTTTCATCAGGTACAGCCCTGCAAAGAACTTGTTTTTTGTTGTTTTTTTTTAAAGCAGTTATATGTAAATACGGAATTTGCTGTTTGATAGATGTGTGCCATAATAACATATCAAGGTCAGAAACAGAAAATGTATGGATTGGGTCAGTTTTGCCATTTTAGCTGTATTTCTTGGACAAAACTGCATCAGGAGTTTTAAAATTGCCGGATATTCTGGGTGGTGCTTGAATGTTACAAGTAGTTGCCAGATTTTACCCAGGGGTCAAGCTAGACTTGAATTTTAGGGAGAAGTGACTTCTCCTTTTGGACAGAACAGGGAGAAGTGAGAGTTCAACAAGGAGAAGTGGACACGAAGCAAAAAACACAATATATATACATATATATATATATATATATATATATATATATATATATATATATATATATATATAATGTGTGTTCATTTAATTGAATTATGCCCTCTGTTTCCCAGTATTCATATTTGCATTTAACATCGGATTTAAGCAATACTTTATTTTCAAGTAGAACACTTTCGGAGTTATTTTGGCCATATGAATCTAAAAGAGAATAATAGAAACCACACTGAAACCCATTGTAGCACATTATTGTAAATTGCAAGTTAGTAAAAAAGCTTAATCAAGTACCCTTAATTTTTAAAAAAAAAAATTGATACCTTCTAAAAGTTCACAATAATGGCACTAAAATCTTTTGAAACAACCCCCATACTATGTACATGAGGGCAAATGCACGTGTCTTCAGATTATACTGTTCGTCCTCATTTCTTTGTTGCTTATAAAACATTACCATAACTATTCATACATAACACGCTAAAATGCATAAAATTACAGACATGGCTCCTTTATAGTCGGTATATAAACTAAACCATTGTTTCCAACCGAATCAACACATACGTTAGTGCATCTATTTTTAGAAGGAGGGGTTTTGTAATGTAATTCAATTATATAGCTTCATTACAACAGTCCATAATGATAGGATAGCAAACTTATGGTTTATTTATTTGTCTATGTACTTGTTGCAAGTTTAGGCACTGGTTAAAAAGTATCTGCTTCACTGCTTTTTTTCTGTATTTTCACAGACACGAGTCAAGTTCGAAAACAACTTTGATCTTGCAACGCTTCGCGCGAATTCCACAACATAGCACTGTCTGACCTATATAATTGCATTTTAAAGTTAAATCTTAAATAACATAATACCTAGGCTTTGCCTTCTATGAATTGTTTACTTTTCTGAATATATTTGCCCGATGATTTAAAAAAACATGCCCGATGATTTAAAAAAACAATCTAATAAACTAGTAGGCCTACTTCCCATACATAGTGATGTCTGCCATTATTTCCCCGTTACTAATTCACTTAAGTTTCAAACTAGTTTTATGACGAAATAGTGTACAAGAGTCAGTTAAAATATCCAGATCACCGATTTTGTAAAAAAACACAAATTGCTATTTACATTTTATTGTTAAATTTTCGAAATACAAGTTTGTATGTTTTTATGATCAAAGGATAATGTGGAAATTGGGCTGTGATAGTTGCTAACTTACTCGGAAAAGGGTTAATGGGCAATCAGCTATCAAAACACATGCCTATGAATGTGCAAGAGTTTGTTTGTCAGCGTAATTGATATCAAAACTAGGCCGACGAATACATTTCGCTACAGCACAATACTGGAATTAACTTGGCTAGAGCGAGGGGCATCTCAGAAAGTATTTTCAGTCGACATACTCCAAAAAAAAATCACAGGGCGAAGTCATTTTCGCTTTCCTAACAGAAGGCAGTGAAGTTTACACTTCTTAGGCGACTTTGTCGCCCACTTCGCCTAGTAGCATGACCCCTGTTTGCCATGTAAACAGTGTTTGAAACTGCCATTGGCCCAGCACCGAGGCATTTGTTGTAGGACCCAGCATTTGGCAAAATAACATGTCCTTCTGGCCAATGGCTAATTGTTGGTTTAAACATTATATTTAACTGACCTAGCATGTATGTTAAAAAGAAAAGTATACCGGTAAGCATGTAAATGACATGAAACCTTTTTATCTTCTTTACTTTTTGCATTTGTTTTATGTATTCATTGTTGATCAGATATTTTTTCAAGCAGTTTTGGAGGACAGTTGGTTTCAGAAAATTCACTTGTCCCAGAATTTCACTTCCTTGCATAGTCTCGATGAGATGTATGTAATTTAATCCATGCTAAAAACAAAACAGTCAATGTACAACCTATTTATTTCTTCCTAGGGCTTAAGTTTTTAGTTTTTGTTATTGTCAGGGTATCTTTTATACATTGTTTCTTGCTCAGATATGGTATTATCAGTGCTTCCATTAGCAAGAATGGAAAGGAAGTTATTGGAATTCAGACCTTCAACTTCTTCTCTCAAGACTTGATCGGTTGACAGAACAAACTCTTGTACCCTGAGTCAGTTCTTATAATTAGCATGAAGTTTAAGACTGTTCTTCTCCTGGAGCACACACAGCATTTCCAGCAAATGGTTTTCCATATTAGGCTAGAGTGTATGCTGTGCTAAAGAGAGCCGTCATTTTATTTATTTTTCATTCCGTGGTCATTTTATTTTAATATGGCCTTTGCTAGTAGAGTGTTAGCAACTCTAATTTAAGGAATTATCTGCACAGTCTAGCTAGTGTTATGCTTATATTGTGCTGCAGAGATCCACAACTGTCATGAGACTTGCTTGATTAAATCCTCAATCCATCAGTTCCATCGATAAATACACTGGCATAAAATTTTCAACCTGCGGCAGTTTGGGGTACTGTTTGCAATAACTGCAAGACACAGCTTGTTTTGGGAGTCAACGAGTTCAAGCCATTGATAATTATTAACCTAATGCAGCTGAAACTGTCTTTTCGTTGTGTCATATTTGAGATTTAATTGCTGCCACAGAGACTGACTCATGTCTCTTTGTAGAAACGGTTACCTCAGACCTAATGTCAGTCTTACATTTTACCCCTCCATTTTCATATGAAGTTGCCTTCTCTGAATCTTCCTTCTGACCTTGTGAAAATAATTTCGTAAACTCATTTTATCCATAGAAAACATCACCTCATTTGATACCTTCTACAGAAGTGAATATAACATGCATTTTGTCGTTTAAATGCAAACACAGGCCTCTGCTCAATTATAACTGGTCAATCAGTATAATCAGGTAAAACAATTAAAGACTTATTTTTGTCATTTAATCATTTCATGAAGGAAATGGAGACATATGTTGATAAAGTGCCTTTCATGAATTTCATTGTATTGACAGCTAACTAATCATGCTGGATTATTTTTGTTTGAAGATTTTTGATTGGCTGATAATTAACGGCTTAGCCCAGTATGCAGTCAAGCAGTGATAAAAATCCCACACATTATCAATGACCACTAAGAGCATTCATTATGCCCAGAGGTCATGAATGGCCTGATAAAGGTGGATAAGGTGATTAAAGTGTGAAAATTAGCATTTGCCCAGCTTGTTTTAAAATAGGAAGAAGTCACTATCCTGGACTAGCACCTGTCTGACTTCAGAAATGTATAGTCTGGGATGTCTGGCTATCGGATTTGATCAACCTATGTGTTGGACCAAGCAAACATTGTAAATTTGCAAATTATCAGAAGTAAAATTTGAAACTTCATCAGTTTATGAGAAATGTCTTTTATGTGCATTTGTTGTTTTACTTGGTAATTGGCCAAATATTAAAATGTTATCAAAATGGGGTAAATATTACCCAATCAGAAAGGATTAATACAACATGTGTGTTTTTCCATGTCTGCTAGTAATCAGTGACAACATGTTAACAGTCAGTGTTATTGAAAATCTTTATTTTGTCTTGTTTGTCCTTTTTATGGTTAACTCACGTCTTCCACGTAGGGCCTGCAGTTTACAACTGTTTTCATCACTTCTGGCCTACAGCATTGTTAGCCAAATTTTGAGCATTGGACATGTACCATATGTACCAGATAAGGGCTGCACTATGAAATTTTCCATTCCAGACCTGACTTCAGTTGAACTTAAGTTATTACCCATTAGAAACTTTCTTTTGTAATTCATTTTCTTTTTCTGAATTTGTCCTTTCAAACTAATGTTTTGATTTATTGCTGAGTAAGTATATGTCATATTCATTTGTTAAGGACCTTTGCCTCATTACATCATTATACAACTTTGAAAATATGTTACTGTTACTGATGTCATTAAAAAAGTCTGCAGCCAAAAACAAGTCACCAAATATGTTTTTTACTTAAGTGAATCACCATCTGATGATTTTTATTGTTGTTTGCTATTTTGGTGAATGTGGCAGTCACTAATGCCAACATAAGTCTGTGTACTGGATGTATATTTGAATTGGTTTTTTTTTCTTCCAGAGCTCTCTTAGATTTTAATACATTGGATATTTAACTTCCTGCTTTGGAACAGATTATTTTGTGAACACAGCAAAACATAGGCTTATGATACCAGGCTGAAACTTAATGATCAAGACATATGTGATGCCCAAAAAAGGGCTCAGATGGTTTAGTGACCAGATTAATTCATTCAATTATGTATGGTTCTGTTTGTGCATGCATCACAGCAATCAAGTAGATACAGATATGTACAGAACATCAGAACTTCTCCTGGTAGCGTATATAGTTTATATTGAATAAATATGTGTTACGATAGTAATATTAGACTGTGCCTGCAGCTCTAGGAACATGCTGACAGCTTGAGATTAGATGCCTACAATTGTTGTGCATAATTTGAACGCATTAAAAATATTTCTGTGTACTTTTAGTCAATTTAGTTGCTTCAAATATGCAGATATGATGCTTATCTACATGTAGTTATGTTTTCATTGTCAGAGTTGCTGTTTTCACAGGTCTTTTTAAAGACCAAGGAGATAAACCCATCATTTCCATTAGTACAGTGCTTTAGTAGCCAAAGGGCATCCTACTTGGAAATTTTATTGGTCATTTCCAAATTTAGCTCTCTGAGCCCCAATAATTTGGTCACATTAGACAGTGATGGCTTAAATCTGATGAGTGGGTAATAATAATAGAAGATGACTATTCTGACTTACAGCAAACATTAATGGTGCAGTCAGCCTCTTGTAATGTTACAAATCCAGAAAAATGCAGCCATGGAGGAAAAAAGTTCATGAAATTGATTGAGTAAAATTACTGTCCTATTTCCATAAATACAGATATGACTTTGGCTTTATTATTATAAACTATTATAAGAAGAAAAGGAACATTAGGACCCTTTATCTGTGAATTTAAGGCCAGTCAGTATGTAGAGAGATGGTTTAGAGAACGCCAACTAGTGAATTTTAATGACTGGCCCAAGGCTGATGCAGATGGTGTCTTTTGAAGGTTATATCAGATATATCTGGGCATAATAATTTTTTTTTGCTTCAACAAAAGCTTCACTTTTTGTCATATGTGAAAATGGCAACTTCATGTAGGAACCAGTATTCTAACAACTGTAGAAAAATTTATGCTGTGAATTGAACTACCATATGTAAAGTATATGTTGGGACACCGTATTTGTTGGGACACCATAAAATAATTTTAAAAGTATTTTTTTTTGTGTACTGTATGTTCTGGGACACATTATATTTTTCGAGTCGTAAGTTGTGGGACACCTTTTAAAATCATTCGAAAATTACATGTCGGAAAATGTACTCCAACTGAAATTTTATTTAAAAATATAAAACGGTGTACTTGAGATAAAACTCTTTAATCAACTGCAGCAGCATCTCATCAACACAACCCTTCTCCTGCACATGTATGATCCATTCTTTCAGTACGTGAATATTATTTTTTTAGTTTTCTCATACCATGCAAAATTGTTAGAGGCAACACATCACCTGAAGTGGAAACTGCAAGGACTAAAGTCAGATTTTTTCAAATCTGCACCACTCTTGCTAATTCTCACACTTTTGACCCGAATCTTATCATCAGTCCATCCAGGAATGCGATCAAAGTACACTAGAATTTCATCCATGTTAATGATCATATTGTTGGCGAAATCATCTGCTTCTCTTCTGGCCTTCACAAATTCATCGCATGATTTTATTTTCTCCAAATATTCCGGGCGATGCTTGGTCATTAGTGTCCGTGCACGAAGCACTATATTGTGTCACTTTAAAAATTGTTCCATTGTTTTAATTTATTTGCAAAATTTCCGTGAATACCAGTGAAAAGGAACCAAAGTTAGCTTCCATATCTCGGCCGTCTTTGTATATTAAAAAAAATAATAAAAAATTGGCTCACTTAAAAGAATCCATAGTCAGCTTCCGATGTCAGGTTGCTTTGCAATAAAATAACCTTTGTATTGATATCCTTTTTAAAAAAAATGGCTTCAGAGTGTCCAAAGTTGGCTTCCGAGGTTGGCTTGCTTTGTAATAAAAATAACCTTTGTCTTTGATGTCCTGTCAGTAAGTTCAAAGGAGGAGTTTACTGCAGGCTGCCAGTTGTATTTATTCACCACCCGGGCTTCTATGTGCTTGGCAGCTGTAGTTATAATTAATACAAAGGAGCATTGATGTCTGTGGGTAAATAGTAATGATGCTATTGTAACCCATGCTGGCGAAAAGATTGTCACTTGCACTCGAGTGAAAGTGTTTTCAAATAATGATTTTTATTTGTGAGATACTGTCATACAGCAGTCCTGGATATAATTAAGTCTTGGTTATTTTGCACCTAAAACTGTGTCATGCGTGAAAAGCAGTTGTCTTCAATATATCGGTTGATTATTTCCCTCTTGTTTCCGAAATCATCTGCTTTTCTTCTGGCCTTCATGAAATCATCACATGATATTATTTTCTCCAAATATTTTGGGCGACGCTGGGTCATCAATATCTATGCACGAAGCACTATGTGGTGTCACTTTAAAATTTGTTCTATTGTTTCAATTTAGTTTCAAAATTTCTGTGAATACCGGCTGTCTTTGTATATTCCAAAAAAAATCAGCTCACTAAAAAGAATCCACACTCGGCTTCCGATGTCAGCTTGCTTTGCAGTAAAATAACCTTTGTATTGATATCCTTTGCACAAAAAAAGTAACCAAAGTTGGCTTCTGAGGTCGGCTTGCTTTGTAATAAAAATAACCTTTTGTCTTTGATGACTTGTCGGTAGATTCAAAAAAGGAGTTTACTGCTGCTGCCAGTTGTGTTTATTCACCACCAGGACTTTTATGTGCTTGGCATCTGTAGTTACAATTAATACAAAGGAGCATTGATGTCTGTGAGTAAATAGTAATGATATTTTTGTAACCCGTGCTGGCGATTGTCACTTGTACTCGAGTGAAAGTGTTTTCAAATTATGTTTCTTATTTGCGAGATACTGTCATACAGTAGACTGGATATAATTCAGTCTTGATTATTTTGCACCTAACACTGTGTCAGGCATGAATGACAGTTGTCTTCAAGATATCGGTTGATTATTTCCCTCTTGTTTGTGATTTTGTTGGATCCAGTTTTCAGTCGAATAACATATTCAAACCTTTGAGCACAATCACACACAGTTTTTTTCCCAATGTTCATGTCGATGAACAACGTGGTGTGCGTTATTGGACATAAGCGATACACGCTATAGTATGGAAGCCCACGCTACATATATGGATTTCGTGGATATGTTTTATTCTTTAATGCTCATGTTGAAAAAAAGGAATAAATCATAACAATACAAGGTTAGTTTCTTTCTTTTTATTATCAAATAAGTGTTTTATTTATCTATTTTATTGCAACATGTGTGTGTGTGGGGGGGCTAGCACAAATGCAATACAAATGTAGTTTGTTTCTTAAGTCTTGGGACATATGACCTAGGTGAATAAAAAAGTCTCACCATAAGTTCTGGGACAGGGAAAAAAAATAAATTATTTTATCATGTCCCAATATATACGGTAAATACGGTACATTGGACAGAAGTGTTTAGATTTAAACATAGTATATACCTGTAATTAAAACATGTTGATGTCATTTTCTTGTTGCTGGATTTGAAAGGTCTCAAGATTGTAATTAGTTGACCATCTTCACTTTCCAATGCTGTATTGAGAATTGCTAATGTGACCATTTTTTGTTGCAGCTTGGAGTGCTGCATTGATATAATTTCAGTCTTTTTAAAAGTTTTGGCTTTTGATCTTAGGGGTGGGGGGCTGGTTTTCACTGTTCCTTTGTGTTATTGAAATGTCTTGTGATATCCCATAGTCGTTCTTATTAAATGTAGTGCTGCACATAGGATCCCAAGGGCAGGAGATACAGTATCCCCCTCCCCCCGAATCTGGGTGACATACTTTTTTTTCAGAGGGACAACTGAAAATGGTATTTAATGCACTAATAATGCTATGAAAAAAGAGATGACCATTTTTGCTTCAACAGTTTTGCCACCTTAACTTCATGGTCTGCACTCTGCTATTATATTTTCTTTGAACACTTTCATTACTGCAGTTGAAGTTTTATCATAGGGTCAAGTAATTCATCACTATGATTTCACTCAGGGCAAAGCATTTTTATATTTTTTAAAAATCTGTTTCTTTCATTTAGATATTTTTAATTCTTTGCTGATGCATCCCGAATGGTAACAGCTTTTAAAAACATAATAAATTTTATAGGCCTTTATGTTTGAAATAAATATTTTGCAAAATTTCTTACACAAAATGTAAATAAAAGTGTTTTGGTAATTTCTTTGGATGGAGTTAATTTATATTGGAAATTACTTATTTCATTAATCAAAATTTACAATATGCCTGAATCCAATTGTCTTTTTTTTTGGTGGTGGGGGGATCAACAAAACTTGTTACTCTAAACACTGTGTGTAATATAATTACTTGCTTAACTTAAAAATATGTTTATTGTAGGTAATATATTCAAGTGTTAAATTTGTTTCAGTTTGTGATTATTTATTGTTACCATAAAGGTTAAAAATGATAATGTCCATTTTATGGATGTCTTAAAGCAGCCATAAATCTGTTGTCAGTTTATGGGAATCTATTTCTACCTTCAAGCACAAAAGCTTGTAAGTTAAAAGTTGTTATTGGGTTGTTGGTTTTTGATAGTACTTTGAGCACGGGATTGACTATATCATGCAGATGAAATAAGGGTGCCTCTCCCAAGGACACATCAAATTAGCCAACCCAGGCTTATAATAGTTTGTTACAGATAGCTTTGCAATATTTCTCATATGTATTTCTTTGCACACCGAGTCCCAGTTTTTTTTTTTAAAACTCAGCTGGTCCTAGACTTCTTGGAAGATTGACATGAAACTTGACGTACACGTTCACCCCATAGTCTTGTTGGTCCTAAATAAAAATAATGCTATTCAAGCTTCCAATAAGGCTTCCACAGTGGCCATCTTAAAAATCTTGTTATGGCTATTCCTGCTGAATTGATGGTCTAATCAACCTAGGATATTCATGAAAAAACTTGTGATGCTTAGTTGGTCCTAATGAAAATGGTACCAGTCTGACATCCAATATGGCCCCTGATTTTCTGAGTTTGTGAATAATCTAGATTTTGATCAGATTTGGTATTTAGCCTTATAAAATCAAGATTTCTGATGGGTTCAATTATGAGTGACATCCAGACATTAATGAGGTCATCTTGCATTTCATTGGCTGAGCTTGTGAAAACTTTAGATGGCATTTTTCTGACCAGAGTTTAATCAGATTTGGTGTATATGCTTATATCATCATGATTGCCATTATGAGTGACATCCAGGCATATTAATTAGGCCATCATGCATATATGATCCTGAGTTTGTGAACTCTAGAGACCATTTTTCTGATCATATTGTGATCAGATTTGGTATGTAAGCTTTTATCATCAACACCTCAGATGTGTTCAATTATGAGTGAGATCCATTTATTCTGATGAGGATCCAGGCAGATCAGGTGCAGGAAATCGAACCATCAACCTTATTGTCATGAGTCCATTACCTTGACCACTGAGCCACCACAACTTCATTGGCTGGGGATCTCGATGGTTTCTGATTTTTCTGGAGGGTGTTTACATACTCAGTAATCCACGCTGATTTGCCTATGGTAGTTAACTTTTCTGCCTGTTCATCATTCTATCCATTTACACTATAACTGATCAACCCTTACATATAAATTGGATCCTTTTCAGAAATTGACTTACCTGACATGATCATAGGATACTGGGAACCAGGCATGGTGAGAAGAACCAGTTACCGGGTGTCTGTCACCAATCATTGGGCACCAGGTTTAGACACCAATCACTGCTCATCTGACCAGGCACCAGACTTTGATACTTTTGGTGGATATTTCATTACAGTTTTGAATATGGGGAATTTAGTGAAATCAGTTGCTCACTGCTTCTTTACCCATACTGCTTGGAAGACTTTATTGTCTTCATTTTTTTTTCTTCTCATGGATCATTTTTGGAGTTTTGGGGACAGTTTTTAACAGAATCATGCTGGAAATATTGTTAGTGTAGGTAATACTAAAATATTGTGCTTCTTTTCTCTGTCCTGTTAATGGGGAAAATTGCTGAAAAGTGTTCAAAAAAATGAGAAGTTTGACAATTCAGGTGGGTGGCAAATTCAGCAACCCACTAAAGCATTACTGCTGGAGATTCCCAATTGTGTAGGAGACAGACGTATCTTTCACCTTTGCATTGCACCCACTGCTCTAGTTGTTGGCACATGATGACCACCCCTAATCATGATCATTTGGATGCAGAAAGAAAGATATTGGAC
The DNA here is from genome assembly GCA_016617855.1 of Megalonaias nervosa. NCBI lineage: Eukaryota > Metazoa > Mollusca > Bivalvia > Unionida > Unionidae > Megalonaias > Megalonaias nervosa. The sequence continues at coordinate 2,063 of JAECUM010029190.1, read as the reverse complement.
ATTTATGGTTTTCTTTGGCATAGATTGAATAGATGTAATCACTCTCATCACAGATGCTTGATGTCTCAACAATGAGATGCTGCTTGAGAAAAAGCAAGTAGAGTTTGATTTCAGTATTGAATGGAAGAAGACACTAATCTGAACTGTATGAATCATTTGGGATGCGATATGGTGATGAATTATAACTTTTAAAATTTAAAAATAACTGCTGGAACTTTTGCCAGCATTCAACTTCTGTTAAACCTCTCCAAAATTCATTCCTATTTTTAAGAATTAAAGTAGGAAATTATTTTATTTTTAAGCTCCTCCTTGATAGGTTGTATGTTTGTAAACTTTGTGGCTCCAGGGGTCCATGGGATGGGAGGGGGTCAAGATCAGTGTCCAAAAGTTTAATTACAAGGATCTTTTTAAATATTTTTTACCAAGCATTATATATGTATCTTCTATACATCTCGCTAGGATTTTACAATTAGGAGTCCAGGACTCCTATTTTGGTAAAAATAGGAGTCCCACCAGCAAAAGTTGCAGTCCCTCCCATAAGCATATTGGGCATACTTGAAGTGTCTAAATGTCCAGATGAGAAGAACCAGTGGTTGTCATTGAGTTTTCCGAATTCTTTACACCACTGACATATTGGTCTTGTTTGTCCATTAGAATCAGACTGAATTTTGTCAATTCAAACAATTGAATTCAAACTTATTCTGAACACTGAGCCAGGCATCACACACTTTCTTACATTTGGTTACTGATCCATTCAAACTATCAGTTCTGGCAGCTTTAGCACTCTTCTGAATCTCATTACAGTCTTCGTCAGTTTGCCCTTTAACCCCAAAATACTTATCCAAATTTGCAAACAGCATTTTGTCTAAGTCTTTCATACCTTGATTTCAAGGTCATATGCACTATTTATTCTGCCACACTAGGAAATGAACAAGATAATGAAAACTAAAGTTGTTCACTTGACATTCTCTTATAATGACCACATGTACATCTCTGGGTCTTTCAGCCTCTGAATTCAGTCATTGTAAATATCGGCACATTTTCAGCAGCTAGCCTAAGTCTTTGAACTTGCCACCCAGCTATTGCATCATGCTGTTTTGATGTACTCTTATAATGACAACATGTACACCTGGGGGCCTTTCAGCCACTGAATTCTGTCATTGTAAATATTAGCACAGCTAAAATGATTATTTTGATCAACACATTTTCCCACTCAAAAGGTGGTTAAAGCAGGCCTGGCAAGCCATTGAATTTGCCACCCACCTGTTGCATGCGTATGGAGGATTCCTGCATATGTGATTTTCTGCATCCTGGATAAACAATTTGCATCCAGATACGTGTGATTAAGCGTTTCCGAGACCACTGTGTAGTTTGGGCAATGAGATACATTATGCACATGTTGGATTTTGCATTGTGACCCCTAGGAATCCTCCTTAGGTTAGAGTTGAGTACCATGGGTTGGGGAGTTTGGAATATGCAATAAAAAGTGTTGAGATTTTGTAATGGTGATCCATTGCTTGTTTCAGTCGTTATTATTATTAGTAGTAGTAGTAGTGGTAGTAGTAGTAGTAAAAGTAAATGTATTATTTTATTATTTTTGTACAGAATTTTCCCAAGCAGGCCCTTTCTAGAGCTATAGCCCCAGCCCCTGTGGGTCAGTCAGTAGGGAGTCTAGCAGCCTCCATGGCTCATTCTCTTGGCAGTTCTACGGCAGCTATCCCTGGTCCTATTCTCAAGAAAGGTAAATGCCATAGCACACAATTAACAGTGATGGTACAATCAATTTGTCATTTTGTATAAATATTTGTATCCTGTGATATCTAATGCAGAGACCATCATTTGATACCCAAAACAGGGAAACGTAACACTTCTTATGGCAAAACATTAAGACCATTAAGGAGTCTTGACAAGTTTTGATCACGATCCCAAAGCTATGTAATTTAGTGGAAATTAATAATAATCATAATCATAATGGTATAGTGATGTTGGTTGTTGATACTGGTGTGGTGAAAAATTATTTTTCTTTAGTATTCTTTTATTCAAGGAGTGTTGCTCTTAATTTT
>JAECUM010029189.1:0-16930 GCA_016617855.1 Megalonaias nervosa | reverse complement strand
TTTTTCCAGAATGTACTGTAAGTCCAAGTTTATTTCCGATCTAATTGAAGTAATTTAATATCAGTGGTTGGGTTTGCCAAGAGCAATACGTCAAACTTTATATATCTATCCTAAGATTGGAAGTAGTATAGAACCATATCACTCTCTACATCACATTTCACCAGAGTTATAAAATTGAATCAGTTTGACAGCAACACAAAATTTCCGTGAAGTTTCCTTTTTTTCACACCAATTGTTAAAACCTGTATTTGTAGATTTTCCTGTTTTTTAAACATGGAACAGTCTCAGTTATCTCTTGATGTTTCGGTTTCTGTTTTCTTTTATAGATGCAATTTTTTAAAATAGATTTTCCTTTGTGTGCAACGTTGATAAACTGTTTTGTAATTGCACTGTAACGTACAATAAACAGGCGATAGATTATCATTTACCTATTAAACCGTATGCATATTTCATTCTATATTATTATGACAAAGATTTTTTAATGCCATTACATGAGGGTTATATATCAATATATAAGCGCTTTGTTATTCTCTAGTGTCGGTTTTGTTTCACGATTATTGTAACAACCTCATTATATCGATAGCAATTATCGATTCTGATACAAAAGAGAATAACAAAGTTTTCATAATACATGGTAACATTGAAAACTAGAATAATCATACGTATGCGTGTGTGTTTTTGTTCAAAAGAAAAGCAAAGATGTTTTTCAATGTACAGAAAATTTAACAGCATGCAGTTTCTTGCTCGTTTGCCAAATTTTGTTTTTCTTTGCAGCTAGAGAAAAACATATTAGACCCTGTGTGTTAGCAAGGAACGGTACACACCATTATATGTGTATCTGACAGTGACACATTCAGACAAGTTGATTATATCTCTCTTAAACAAAGACTGACAATGTCTGCTTCGTTTGCCAAGATAGCTTCAATTACTACTGAATCTATCCATATCATGTAATATCCCCTCGATTTTTTCCCACTTTGTAAACATAATCAAGCCCGCGAACCTCCTGATCCTTGACAAATGGTATTAAATGAGGAGGTCAATGACGCGTGAGTGACAGTTAAGGAAGTCATCTAGAATATGAAAGGATCTCAGTTCCTGGCTCGATCGGTAAAGATCCAATATAAAAATCGCGGGCAATAATTAGTTGATTCAGTCCATAAATATACCCAATAAAGTAGCGTTAGAGTGTGGAAAAATACGTGGCTTAAATGACGAGTGTGTCGTACTCCACTATTAGAAAACACGTTTTTCGTCCTTGGTACAGCAGAATCGTGTCAGTACAGTCGATCATTCCAGGTTAAAAAAATCTTCGGAATATCGACCTTAATTAATTTGCAGTAGTTCTAGATCTATTAATTCGTAACACAATCTGATTACACATATATGTCTTTAGTAAAACCATTAACATAATACACGTTATAATTTTGCGTGTCTTACCAGGAAGTTCTAGAATTGGCAGATTCCAGTTAGCATATTTTGATAAAGATCGTTTAAAGATCGATCGGCAAGAAAAACCCTTTTCATTAATACAAACGGTAAATATACTTTTAAGCGAAAATAATCTACTATGTACAAACGCTTGAAAATCAAGAAAAATGTGAAAAATATCGTCTCAAGCAATGAGAAATCACAAATTCAAATCCCTGCTAGTGTTATACTGATGACGTGAATATAATTTGTATTCGTGTTATTCGACTACTCCAAATATTTATTACTGACCCTGTTCTTTACAATAAGTCTCACAGTTACATAAACACCACCACCACCACCACCACAATAATAATAATAATAATAATAATAATAATAATAATAATAATAATAACAATGGCGAAAAGGGAAACAATCAAGGTTATTCTATGGTAATAGAGAAATCAATTCCTTATAATGTTCTTCGCAAAGGGTCTCATTAGAATGCAAATTATTTGATATGTATATTTTGATTTGGCTCCAAAGTATGGTATACATGTCTGTTAGCATCAAATAAAATATCCGATACCATGGTAATTTTGCTACTATTCAATATCTAAGCCTCCCGCCATAAACCCTATAACTGCACTACCATCAAATTACAGTGTCGTACTATCACATAATCAATGGTATTAAGCATCATTGTTCTTTTCATAATATACGTTCACTGATTCCAGAGGGTGTGTCGTAACTCTAGTCCGATCGTTAGTCTTAAATTAAAATAAAGGCAAAATCTTTCGAAAATGTAAAGATGAAATTAAATGTTTCTCCAATGAGGATGCCGATTCCGTGCATTCATTTTAGTATTCCTTTTTGGGGATTGCGGACGCTCTCGGTCAGCTGATGTAACACGCTTCATTTGCCTGAGCACGAAAAGCCAGTTACAGCTGGGGGCCCCGAGTGGCCGAGTGGTCTAAAGAGCTCACCGTTACGGATCACTGCCATCTCATCTCTCGCTGCGTGGGTTCGAGTCTCGGGCTCGGGCAGTGTGTGTACGCGAGAAAGCTTGCCAGTAGCTTCACGTGGGTCGGTCGTTCTTTTCGTGGTTTTCCTGAGTTTTTCCTTCACCATTTATACTGGCTGCCATGTATAGGATATCTTGGGCTAAAAAATGGCGTTAAACCCTACAACAACAACAACAACAACAACAGTTACAGTTATAAATGTCTACAGAGAACTGACCTCAGCTGATATTGGAAGTCAGTCAGCATAGCACGATATCCTTTATATTCATGGAACACAGCAGCTATCAAATATTTGTAAGCTAATTACATAAAGCCACAACTATGCCAAGGGTACATTGACTAACACGGACTTGGGAACATACATTGGCACAAAAAGCAGAACATTTGAAAATTTCCTTTGCATTTTGAAATGATTGATTTTAACTCTTTGTTTTCAGACATTCGCTGTGCTTCAACATATCAAATTCAAAGCAATCAGCTACGTATACTTGATGGATTTGATACAGAAAATTATATGATAGAAGATAGGCCTAATAGATTGTGGGATGCGAGAAGAAACAATGAATTCCTGGCCAATATAAATATAATCTGAATTATATTGACTGTGAATTGCAGGAGCTTATAAATTAAGATAACATATATTGAGACGATGCCAATAGAATTATCAGTGACATTAGTAATATTTTATTAGCTCTGCTGAACTGATATATCCTTTTAAAGGACATAAAGCTGAATTTTTCGCAAATGCAGCAAGAATAAAGCTGACTCTAAGCCGTGGTTTGGCAGTGAGTGCATGAAAGTCAGAAAACGCCTCCACCTGTATAATAAGGTCCATAAAACTTAGACAAACTTCCAGAGAGTAAAGATAACATGCTGACTGCTAGTAGACAGTACAAGAGAACACTTGCAAAACATTACTCTCATTTAAAAAAAAAAAAATGTTGAGAAGGCAATTACGCAAGTTACAACCAAAACATTCAAACAGATAATAGAATATGATAAATAATGTCCGCAAGACAAAATTGATTCAAAGTATTTCAATGCAAGAATTCTTTGAGTTCTTTTAAAGAAATATACTGAGTGCACATATAGTGAAAATCGAGGGTCTTTTTTTGTCTTACGTGAAAACGCGTAAGACAAGGGGAAAATGTATCTTCATTATTGTTCTCCTTTTTCCGAAATAACCTAAAACATTTTTACAAGTAAATTGCTGTACATAATGCGCTGTATCCTCCAAACATACTGACATTGTAAATATCTCTAAAGTTATTTTGCGTTTATAAGCTGATGACACCATACTTGTCGCAGATTATACTGCTGACATGCAGTTTGCTCTGCAGATGTTCAGTAGATATTGTGATAACTGGAAACTTAGAAAAATATCGTATTTGGTTCAGAAAAGAAGCTTACATATAAATTTGAGATAGGCAATGTCGATATTGATGTTGTAGATGAATATAAGTACTTTGGTCTTATATGTCACAGAAATGGAAAGTTCTCCAAGGGACTGACTCATCTAGTGTCAATATCATAACAAGCTATTGCTTGTCAGCTTAAACTGTTTGATGAAACCATTGTACCGATGTTAGCATATGCTTGTGAAACTGGAGCATTTGTGAAATCTGATATAGTCGAAAAATACTCAACTCTCTTCCTCAGACTCATATTGAATATCAAAAAGTTTACCCCTTCATAAATCACATAAAGCGGACATGGTTGTTTCCCCATAATTATTAGCATTAAACTCAACTTGATACAATTTTGGGTTAGGCTAGTTAACGGTTGTGACGACAAAAATCTTATCTTATCTGTGTATGTATTATCTCTTATACAAACACTTTGGTGATAATTCCTATGAAAAGAAATGGTTACTTAAAGAAAAATCTATATAAGATGATGTTGGGTTAAGGAAAATATGGGGAAATCAAAGTTGTGTTGCAGCTAAATGGTTAACAAATGCGGTAGACCAAACGACTAAAATATAAATACATACAAGCTTGGGAAGCTAACATCAATACGTCACGCAAATGTCTTATTTACGTGCTATTTAAAACTAGACTGGATTTAGAAAAGATCTATTTCTCATCACCAAAACATATATCTAAACATTTAATTAACTTTAGAGCTGCAAATCATAGGTCATCCATTGAACTGATAGAAGGGCTAATGTTTCCTATAACGAAAGGTATTGCATATTCTGTCAGTTTCACGACACAGAGAATGCATATCTTTAACTTATCTCATGTTCTTATTTTCATGATGAAAGGCAAAAACGGTATACCTCATTTGTACACTTCTAATACTACCGTTTATACATATAATCAATTAACGAATACACGTAACGTAAGGCTCTTAAAAATATTTGCAGATTTTGTTACTGTGTTTTGCGAATCTTGTAATCCCTGTTAAGCATTATGTAATAACATCATTTTCATGTTTTCTTTCTTATATACCTCATATGTTGTAATGTTTACCACTTTAGTATAATAATGTCTTGTCTTGTCTTGTCCAGTGAGTAAGATGCACTAATAAAAATAGTTTTATTTCTCTTTTCAGACAATGCATTGCTTTCTTTTCGACTAGAAATCTTAAAAGCTATGCATACTTTCAACCAATACGCAGGATATATTGAATTCATTTTTGTAAAGTTTGGTGCGGACTTGAAAAATAAGGATAAATGAACAGAAAATTACAACAGGGCATATATGACGCGCGAACTAGACAAACAACGATTCGGACACATTATTAGAAGACTAAAATATATTGTTCCCAGTATTTCAGTATGGACAAAGGCAATTAAGTATTGATACCATCAAACATAAGAAAAATGCATTTTCAGTGGTTTGTATTGTATTATTTGTCATAGCTTTCATCGACGTGCAAAGTGAGTCCTCGCTATTGGTATGCAAAAGAAAGAATTTATAGCATCGCTGCAAGCCATGAGTGAAATTCCACTCTCACATCACCAGTGGCTGCTAAGCATTCCTCCTTTCTGATTAATATACATAAACCTGCTTAACCAGTTATTTCGATCCCAAGTAAAATGTTTTATTAGGATCGACCCAACATAACCTATCATGGCCGATTGATTAACCTAACCGGATTTTCTCGTTCATGGAGACCTGCTGTATCTCATATGGATGAGAGTCAGGCTCGCACTCCAATGTTCCGGGTTCAATACCTGCCCATGCCAACCCATATCGGTTGCCTCTGTTTCCTTGGGAAAGGGATTTAACTCCCATTTCCGCGACATGATATAGCCCATAATATGTTAAAAGTGTCCATAACCCTCCCCCCCCCCAAAAAAAAACTTCTCTTTCAAAAGCTGTGACCTATCGATCAAACAAAGACCACTTCCTTTAATGTGTATAAGCATATTTCAATGGTTCCTTGATATTGTATGCTTGTATGCATATTCGTGAGAAAATAGGAAATCTCATCGCAGGCAGCCATCGGTGACAAAAGAGCGTGGCGCTTTTTGTCCGTGGTTTGCGTCGATGGACTTGCAGAAGCTATATACAAAGTATGTCATTTGCACATAATTCATCATTAACATGTTTTCCTGAAGAGATAACATTCTGCGTAATTCTTTAGCATCATGTAGAAAAAACAAATTGCTTCTAGAGCTTAGGTCTAGTTAAATCTGAAAGCCATAATCTCACAGTGCATGCGTTCTATTCCGTCTGCCCGCCTTCCACCTAAAATAAAATAAACCCAAGGAAATAGCGCAACAAGCAAAATAACCAAAACAAAACGACAAGAAATGCATATTCTAAAATGCATGAAATTGCACATCTCACGCAGGTGACATAAATATATCCAATTAGCAATAATGTTATGTACAAATAAGTCTATCTATTCATTTTCGTTAAGATTTCAAACGTAAATAGCAGTATGAATGCAAGAGCTATAGATAGAACTCGTCAAATTCTTTGAAAAAGAGACTTCATTTTCCCTTAACGTAATACATTATACTTTGTCAGAAGAAAACACGCCCAGAGTGGAGAAAGGATGTTGCAATTAGATTCCTGACATTGGTTGTCTTTGGATATCAGATAACTTACAAATATATTGGAAACTTTATTCGTTACCAGCATTGTCATTTGTTATCAGGTAACTTACCAAGATATTGGAGTTTTCTTTTGTTACCAGCACTGCCATTGGGTATTAGAATACTTACCAAGATAATGGAGCGTTCTTTGTTACCAGCAATGTCATTGGCTATCAGATAACTTACAAACGTATTGGAACTTTGTTACCAACGCTGTCATGGGAATAAAACAAGTACAGATTTTTATTAAGAGCGTTAAAACCTTAATATGTTCTCCAAAAGTCTTTTCATTTCAAGCGTACTATTAAGTTTCTAAAGCATCGTGTATTGACTGTTTCCCATGCTAAACGATCAGAGTTTGGACGTAGTTTTCTTATGATTGACAAACAGTAATATGCAGCGCTACGACCGTGATATAGACTATGACAAGGAGAGAAATCATGACTTTGATGAAATGGTTTGAAAAGCATTTGTTCGAGTAGAAATGTGCACCACCAAAAAGAGACCTTTGTGCCTTTAGTTTTGCTCAGTAACGTTGCCTGGCTGAAATTATCTTTCGTCAGACAGCTTCAGTATGCGCTATGTCTCATTTTCCGATACTTGTCTGATAAAATGAAGTGATTGGTGTGGAACAATTTCAAATGAGATCTAACAATGGAATGGAAATTTGATTATTGCTTGGACGTCACAGACTGAATTCGGTATTAGCTGTGCATTCAAACCGAGCTTCTCTCTCGTCATGAGGGTGAATCATTCCATTGATTTCATTCACAACAATCGAATATAAATTATATGACTTTCAGTTTAAAGAACAGTGTGGTTTAAAGAAAACATTCCCTATTTTTGTCGATCTCTCACTATGTCACTGTATGAACTACGTTAAACTAAACAGAACGATAAAATGATGCCTCCTAATGCATCGTACATAACAATAACATAAACAAAACAAAAGAAAGAAGACAGTAAAATACGTGTTGTCAGAGTCATCTAAAGTAGTGCGATGTTAACATTGTGGGAACTACATGATCAAAGATATATATGCTATCAGTTTTGGTTTGATGGTCAGTATATCTCGTAACAGTGGGAAGGAGCGTAACGATGGGAATGGGCGTAATGGAGGAAAGGAGATTACCGATGGGAAAAAGCATGGATACGGCTGAGAGTAATTTGTATAATTTAAATTATGTGGTTACTTTACAACAGTTTTTTTGTCGGCTGTGTTATCATATAGTAGAAACTAATTACGTTTCAATGAAATACATTTAAAACCTTTAAACTGAAATGTTTAACGTGTATTTGATTTGTTTTCGAAAATGAACAAAAAATTAATTAATGAGAATCAAGTACAGTAGAGGTTTTTCTAATACACAACAGTATGTCGGATATTTAAATTATTAACGTGTTTTTCTATTGAAATACATTATTCCTAGTTTGGGATGATACGGTTAAATTGTGTATTCTTCGATATTTGACTAATACTTGTTCTTGAGGTCTTGAATCACGTAGTCATATCAATGGATATTTACCCATTCAAAGATTGGCTATTTTTTTAAAAATATTAAATATAACAGTCGCGACAGTGCCACAAAACTAACAACGAGTGGCATCATTTATTTCCAAATCTTCTAGCTTGAATGCGAATAGTGTTTTGTGTCAAAACATTATATCTCGAATAGAAGGAATCGCTCGATATTTTTTATTCGGGAAAATTAATAATCACTTGCTCCAACATAAGGTTATTTCCTGCTAATTCGATACTATTTATAATTTCATGATTACAAACACAACATTCTTATATTTGATGACGTATAATTTCTTTCCTACTTTCTTGATTCGCAGTTACGATCGTTTTTGACGTATTTGATTATTCTGTGGACATTTAACATACACTTCAGCTCCTTGCAAATTGATATATCTGTTCATAAGATGATTTGGAACTACTGCCAAAATTTGCAGATCATAATACTTTCTAATTTTCTAGCTAACGCTCACTAAGGAAAGACGATTCTAATTTCGTAAAACATGTCAGACTTTTAAGTAGTAATCCCTCCGGCGTAGAATTACCTCTAATTATTGTAAACGTTCGAAATGTTGACGCTAGTTCTGTGCAACCTAACCCGTTTCGTGAGAAAAGCTTCAGTGCATCTTTTGTGCCATTCTTGCTAAATATCACCATTTGGCTTACAAATATGGGGAAAAAAGCGAAGTGATAATAGATAAAAGGAATCCAACCATACGCTGTATATTGTTAATAGTTGATTGCTCACGGCAAGTACAAATGTGAGACCTATTTTGTCCAATTCCAAGGCCTTCTACGAATGGGGTGTATTTTATCTAATGCAAAAAGCTCTGACAGATGTGAGATTTATTTTGCTCCATTTAAGTGATGTAAATTATGGGTGACTCTCTGGATATTATGAAATGACTGATGTTACTTTATCCCCTGGTTTTTCAAGAGCTAGAAGCAAAAGTTTGATATTGTAGTTGGTACAGATGGTTAGGCAAAACAACAGTTATGTAGCTAAACAGTCGAGGTAAAGAATAAATTATAATGATTTACAAATTATAAGACAAAGACAAGACAAACACGTATTCAATCAAGGCGGACAATCGAACACAAAGACATGCAATTTATACCATAAATTTAAAACTCTTTATGGCAATCACATATGCTTACGTTTCGATCCACGACACAATAGGAATGACACTTACCTCTGAGTGGCACAAACAGATTAAGAGTGAGGCAGTCCTCAATCGGATGTTTAATAAAATGAGCTATCCTCAGATTTTGAGTTAAAATAGCATCCGGCACTGTATCGGCTAAATCCTTTTCACGCAGAGTTTTCTGAGGGCAAGCCGCCTTAGGATTCCATGCAGACTTAATTCCATCCCATAAATCCAGAGGACCGGTTGGGGGCATAAACCGGAGATATCTATCTCTGAGAGCTGCGTACTGCAGGCCATTAAAGACCTCTACAGGATTTAGCTGAACACTCGCGGTGTTGGGAAACTCTACCAAAGCTCCTCTAACTTTCCCGTACTTTGTGGAAACCAATGAGGGACCTAATTGCTTGATGATTACTCTAGCTGTTATACTGTCCAGCACTGACATAATTATCAGACATGATAATTCTAATTTCATTAAATGCATGCTTAATGATTCGTGAATTAAGAAGTAAAACACATCAACAGATTAGAAACATCTTCCTTCTTTTCCTACAGGAACATGTCGGAATTTAAACGCATGTAAAATCGGCTCTATTGAAAACACATTCGCGCGTAATCAGTACGATGAATTTATCCAAATGTACTCGCTGATTAATAACTACCTGACGAAGTTCCATAATATAAACATATCACCATGTGCTACTCACAGCTGACAACTTCACAGCAACTTTTAATTTATCTTACTCAAACATTTTCTCAGATTGAACGATGGCTTCTACAGGGAGTGCTTCCACTGACTGAAGCCAATTCCTATATTCGTAGTTCTGTACGTGATTTCAGGTACACTCATATAGCATTTTGTTTTCAATCTGTGATACCTTCCTGAATCTTTGAGACGTTTTCAGGCGCACATCTCCACAATAGTATTAGTCGCAGTGCTATTCTAACGCAGAACTATGAATTTTTGTAGCACTATCAGATTTAAGAAATATGAATCCACAGACATAAAACCAAAGAATAATCGATTGGCTGTCATAATCGAGGCCGAAATGTTGATTGAATGTTAGCCAAGACCTCGTGGAGCATTCGTGGCTGAAGTAATCAGCTGTACAGGGGATGTTTGTTCTATACTTCATGATTTGTCGACTAGCAGCAATTTGTAACCTACACTACACATATAAGGAAATCTATAGCGTCCTCGATACAATTTTCACGAGGAAAGAATGCAGCTCAAAATGCTGAAGACAATTCATTGCGGGGAAATACCTTCAAAGACTATGCTTCTGAGAGAGCATGTTTGGCGAGAGACTGCATTGACCTAAAAACATGAACACTGTGAAGTACAAAATATATTTCTGTACTGTTCTTACTCAGAACTAAAGAAAGTGGCAGACTGATTATTAACGGTACACGAGGGAGCCTCGTTCTGTTTAATCTTTGTGGAAGATTAATAAACACAAGATTTGACTCTCAGTATCTTCCCCTGAAGAATAATTACCATTGGCTTATAAGATTATACCCCATTTGGTATTGATTTCATTGCTCTGATAGTATTAGTGTCTGTGATTTTTTTGTTTACGTTGCATGTACAGTAATAATTGTTCTTCAGAACGTAGCAAAGACTTTGCACTCAAATGTGTACAATACAAATAAGAAAACGCATGAATATGGTAAATTTAGAAGAAATATAATCATTAAAATTAATTATAAGGTTAATTTTAAAAATAGCGAATGTCCCCAAAGAATAGCAAGCAATTATTACCGATGCAAGAATGCATATATATATATATATATATATATATATATATATATATATATATATATATAAAGAATTGCCAGACGTCATTCGTACTTCATTGTGTAGAAAATAGTCAGTCAGTCGATATCAGTATGCAAGGCTTGGTTGTGGTGAATTCAAATTAAGTATACCAGGAGCCAGATTCACGAAAGTAACTTATAAATGAAATCATTTCAGAATTGAGATTTTTCTTAAGCGCGTTTCACAAGACGTTTCATGAAAAAAAAAATTTCTTATGATCATTCCGAACTTTGGTTACAATAACGTGCATGAAATCAAGCTCGGCATTCCCACAGCTTTCGCGTTGTTAAGAAATCCAAATAAACTAATTGCAAATAATGAAAATGGGTAAGAATGTAAACCACTTAAAATATAATGGTGATTGTATAACTGATAATAATAACGATGACGACAACGATGATGACGGCAAAGACTGATATTTTTTCTGCCCTTCTAACTGGAAGTTACAAATGACCAGTTCAAAATGTCCCCACCATTATCATTGTATTATAGCATTAAAACAAATTACGCATTAGCCTGTTCAACTTTTATGTTTTCTTTTTTTTGCATCTTGGTCGGAATATTGTTGTTAGTGGTAGGATTTTCATAGATTTCATTTGCATAACCACCTAACCATACTAAACAGTGTATTCATCTTAAAGTCTGATGGACATGTGTGCTTATACATCACATGCATAATGTGTTTTAAGTGATCTTCATCCAATGAATGAACCTCCTTCATCGGAAATTTCTATACATAATAAAGGCTATTTATGCTGAAAATGTGTAATATTGTGCAGGCAAACACGCACACACACGCACGCAAACACACACACACAATAATAAGGTGCAGGTGTTCTTCATCTGAAATAAGTTTGGGATCAGGTGATGCGAAATCACTAAATCTACGCTATTCCTAATAAATCTGTTCTCATTTGAAGGCTTCGTTGCAGTGTTTATTCCATTTTTTGTTTCAGCTGCAACTCAACTACCATGTATCGGAAAAGTCTGAAGATAGCGGACATGACACGATCCTTGATATGTCATTAACTTCGTTTGTTGCTTTAAACACTGTAAACACTTTGATGAGAATTTAACAAGAAAATTTGCAAATAAGTGCGAATTGTGATAAGATATCAGTTAGAGCAATATAGTTGAAGAATCTCTACTTTTTCTCAAATATTACTTATGCTTTCTTGTACATAGTAAGATACAACGATAAACTGCTATAATGTTGGTATGATGCGAGCATGTAATCATTGCCTCTTGAAAAAGTGAAATTTTGTAAAGTGTATCCACTACTCCTACTGCTGCTGCTGTTGTTACAACTATTATTACTGCTACCCATGCTTTCTCATCTGCTACTATCATCACCACCAATATTAAAATATTTCCCTCAGATCTGTGTCATTACGAACGCTTTACAAAGGTTGCATTTTTAATACAAATCTATATTCAATGCATTTCAGTCTCGATCTCACACAAACATCCACGCATCGAACCGACCAATAGTACGGAGAAAGGGAGACAAATCCAGCAAACCTGTTCATGCACGCTATCGAAGCAGATCTTATGTTTTTATCTATAAATAGATCAAAAACCCTTGACCGTCAATCCAAAACGATCGTGATGAATAAATATTGGTCACGTCTTTTCAAATAAATTAGGATAAAGGAGGAAATAAATGCATGGGGAAATTAAACCTTATCATGTATATACAGATTAGTTGATTTAAAATGCATCATGTTATTTTCACCAAACATCTGTCATACTTTTGCGTTTTTACATTGCACAGAGTTGAAGAACAAAATGTAGTGTACGAGAGGGATGGTAAATTGACTATTCAATCCTGCTATTATATATACTTGCATATTACTGCGTGCAGTCCTGCATACAAGGATACGAATGCAACCTCTACAGGGCACGGGCCGAATAAGTGATTGTTAAAGCCACACCGTGTGATAAAATTACGCTGATTCAACCAGGTCGAGGACCGTATCCGGCATCGTGACCTACGAAGAACAGCAAATGCTTTGGTTTTCTCCCTGCTCTACGCTGTTCTGCGCACCCATTCATATGAGTTTAAATAAGAAAATAGAAAATAAATCTTTACATTTTAATCCACTAGAGCATTTATTTTGTTTTTATTTTGTTTTCCTCTTTTGACACAAACCTGTGGTCTACACGCAGTTAATTTTTCTCATCGAACATGTTATTCATAATTAACTGTAAAAACCATTTTAAAATTTATGGAAGATTAGATTCGTGATTTCGTTAGATTAAAATACTTTTCAGCTGGGTCGCAGAGAGAGAGAGAGAGAGAGAGAGAGAGTGTTTTTCTTTCTATCAGAAGCTGTATAATCTTTTCCGACTGCTTTTAAAGCAAAGTCTCTGGTTTCAACAAACGTGAGGAAATTTTGTTGAGATTACAGGACGGTACAAAAGGAAATAATTTAATAGCAGAAAGATTGTTTGAAATACAAGTGACAGACAAGACTTTAACAAGCTATTAGTGTGTGTACGTAAAGAACATATTGTATGTCATTTTGCGTGCATCACACGTATGTTGTCTCTAATCCATTTAGATTTTATAGACGCATGCATCAATGCCACAGAGTGGTTTATAATTTGGAACGTTAAAAATCTTCTTAATAAAATCCTTACCGCTGTTTCATCTGTGCGAAAGTATTAATTATGTATATAAGTATCTGTCTCTGTATGTAGGTATGTAGGTATGTATGCGCGCGTGTGTGTGTGTGTGTGTCTGTGTGTGTATGGATGTATGTATGTATGCATTGTATGTAACTGCGTTCGTAAGTACAGACGTAAATGGTAAATATGCATGCGTCTGTCTGTCTGTCAGTCTGTCTGTCTGTCTGTCTCTGTCTCTGTCTCTCTCTCTCTCTCTCTCTCTCTCTCTATATATATATATATATATATATATATATATATATATATATATATATATATATATATATATATATATATATGGGGGGGTACACTTACAAATCAATTTGCCTAACATATGGTTGTGGACCTCAATCAAACGCAAAATTCCTTACTTCATTCTTGTTGATGAAAGTATATTTTGCATCTCTCTCTCTCTCTCTCTCTCTCTCTCTCTCTCTCTCTCTCTCCAAAATGCGGTCTTATATGTTTTGTCTGGTAGCAGGCAATGATCACATTTGTTTTAATGATCGATAATATTCCTAAAAGAAAGTGCGTTAATACTAAAAAAAAAGAAAAAAAAAAAAACAAACTAAAATTCCGATCCTGCTGATGATTTTATGGAGAATTTAAACTGGTATGGATGTCTGGAAAATTGTGAAAATAGTGTTAGACATTACCATTAAGTATCTGTTACTGCAACGTCCTGCTTCAAATAGAGGTCCACCCATAAGTGATCAGGTAAAAGGGGTGATAATAGATTTCAGTTCAATCAATCCAGCATGGAACGAGCAAATCATAATGGCATTGTCGGCATTTAAGATAGTTGACAACTTCTATCAAGATGTAATGATGCACTCCTCGATTTTTATAGCATTTAATGCAATAAAAGAAAATACTCCGTACATCTGTATCTTTACGTGTTTCATGACAGCAACATGCTCGGTCTATATGCTTTATTGTACAATTTGTTATCCAATAACCTTGAATGCAGACTGTACTAAGGGTCTTTTTTCTTTCTGCCATTTGTACATTGCGATAGAAACAAGAGAGAATCGATATCTGGATCGGGCCTGTTATTTACATGTAAATAATTTTTATTGCGACTGTTACAGAAACTTATAACCAAACATAAACTGTGAAACTGGACTAATACTTAGCAGGACGTGCCGATATCATAACCAAAAGTACACTTCGACAATTGCGTGGAGTTATATCTAGTCTGGAGGTGCAGAAAGCAACTATTTTGAATTTCAGATTCGATTTCAGTGCCAGAAAATCTTTTATATATTTTCGTAGATATTTGTCATGAAAACAGACTCTATATCTCCATCAGCGTGCCAGTATTGAATAACTGGAACTGGTTATTCCTCGATGGCACGATTTAATTAATTTTCATCAAAGACAATTATTTTTTTCCACGAGACATAGCTCCCAAGTTTCAATCTTCCTGACAAGATTCTGTTATT
The DNA here is from genome assembly GCA_016617855.1 of Megalonaias nervosa. NCBI lineage: Eukaryota > Metazoa > Mollusca > Bivalvia > Unionida > Unionidae > Megalonaias > Megalonaias nervosa. Next base: position 1,843 of record JAECUM010029189.1, on the reverse strand, counting down.
AACTCATTAATGTAATAGATTTGAAGACGTGGTCACATTCTGAGCGTGAATGAAGATTATATTGCAATATTTAAACAGCCATTAAGGACTGAATACTTTAGGAATATCCTCATTCATTGTTATTTGTAATTTCACCTTCATCAATAGCGTAAGAATGTATTCTGAATTTGTCAGAAAAAAGATGCATTCCTAGTGATCCCATTTTTCCATTTAAAATTAATCTTCTGCTACATTGCATATGTAGCATTTAAATAATCTGAGAAATACATTAACTGAGCAATGCTAGTTTGACAATGTAGCACCTAAATTGGTCTAGAAGTTAGGACCATACTGATGTAGCGCTCAAATTGCTCATGCAGTTGGACCATAGCAATATAGCATTGGGTCCATAATTTATGAGAGAGAGAGAGAGAGAGAGAGAGAGAGAGAGAGAGAGAGAGAGAGAGAGAGAGAGAGAGAGTTCACAGGAAGAATGCACAATGTGGTAGCATAACTTTCAATATTGTATAGAACATTAGCTAACGTGTTTATGTAACTACCGTCTTAGCCATGCGTTTTTGACAAACATCCAAAGCTCAGATACTATTATTTTTCTAAATCCCCTCTGATACGGATATATATGTTCTTTCCGTAGCCCTGGTAATTCCGGCAAAATGCAAAAAAAGCGTGCATGTTATAAGGAAATAAAGTTTGGTAAGGTTTCATGCCTTGAAGTCGCCCAAGGGTTCTGAAATGTGACTTTGTGGCATAATAGTTGATATCGTGACTTTGTGGCAAAATAGCTGATATCGTGAAGTTTGTGGCATAATAGCTGATATCGTGACTCTTTGGCATGATATCTGATATCGATTTTGTTTAACACAGATCCTTTCTTTTATCGAAGCATCCAATGTTTATTCCGAAGCTTTTACCAATAGTATCATCTTTGAATAAAGTAATGAAAACAATTGATCCTCACGAAGGGGATCCATCTGTTAAATTAGATGTTCTATAGCTATGTTTACGTTTATTCCACTTTGGTAAGATACAAAAGTCGGACAATGTTAAGCGCGTCTTTGTTTTGAAACCATTTAGAACGCTGATGGACTAGAATCGGACTGGCTCTTTTACAAAGCCTTCTACCTAGTCTTAAGTTTTGATCAAGATAGGACATATTTCTGTTTCTTCTTTGCGCTCATAAACATGCATAAGCATGTGCAGTGCAGTGCAGATACTAAGAAAATAATGTAAAATATTTTATTCAGAGACGTATGGATTTATTCGATTATTCAGAACACGGAATAAAGCATGCATCATTGTTTTTTGATATTTTTGATCATATATAGTAATATCAGACCCTTAGAGTTTGCATATACGACCTATACCGCATGATTGACCTTTTGGTTATATGTTCCAGCCTTCATTGTTTCTATTACATTTTTTTTTTTTAGCTTTCATTGCAGCTTACATTATCTAGGAAGGTTTTCAAAAGCCTTTATGGATGGAAAGCGAGCTATGTTTTAGAAACCAAAGCGTCAAAACAGTACCTAAAACAGTACCAAATAGACGTTGTATCTTAAAGTTCAACTTTATTATTTGAAGTCAGCTGAACAAGAAGTGTATGAACTTCTTTAAACGCTCTCCCAGAGGTTGTTTGAAATAAACCTGTCAGAATGTGCTTGTCTTTTAGATAACCTAACGGTAATCAACGATTACTTAACTCATCTCTACTTTTACAAGTCTAAAAAAACAGTTTGTTTATATATTAATTATTATTAACAATAAACTTGGACAAAGGGGTCTTGCTCCCTTTTCTGCCTAAAGAATTGTTTGCAATGTTTATGTTTACATTAGTCACTCTATA
>JAECUM010029188.1:0-22968 GCA_016617855.1 Megalonaias nervosa | reverse complement strand
AGAAAAGAGACACTATTAAAGTTGCCAGTTTGTGTGAATGTGAAGTAGTGTAACTATAAACACTCACTTCTTTACTGATGTATGTGTGTGTGTGTGTGTGTGTGTGTGTGTGTGTGTGTGTGTGTGTGTGTGTGTGTGTGTGTGTGTGTGTGTGTGTGTGTGTGTGTGTGTGTGTGTGTGTGTGTGTGTGTGTGTGTGTGTTTTGCGTTCGCGTTTGTTTGTGTGGATAGTAGGCATGGTGTGTTTTATGCCTTCGCGTTCGGTTGTGTGGATAGTAGGTATGGTGTGTTTTATGCGTTCGCGTTTGTTTGTGTATATAGTAGGTATGGTGTGTTTTATGCCTTCTCGTACGTTTGTGTGGATAGTAGGTATGGTGTGTTTTATGCTTTCTCGGTCGTTTGTGTGGATAGTATATAATGTGTTTGTATGCTTTCTCGGTCGTTTGTGTGGATAGTATATAATGTGTTTGTATGCTTTCTCGGTCGTTTGTGTGGATAGTATATAATGTGTTTGTATGCTTTCTCGGTCGTTTGTGTGGATAGTATATAATATGTTTGTATGCTTTCTCGGTCGTTTGTGTGGATAGTATATAATATGTTTGTATGCTTTCTCGGTCGTTTGTGTGGATAGTATATAATGTGTTTGTATGCGTTCGCGTACGTTTCTGTGGATAGTAGGTATGATGTGTATTTTAATTTTCTTTCCGTTTGTGAAGATAGTATATCATATGTGAAGTGAGTGTAAAGGATGTTTTCCTTCACGTCCGTGCTTGAAGTACATAAAAGCATAGCGTTCGTCATTCGCGCCATTCTACACAGAATACAACATGGCGAGCAACATGGAGAGAATGATTAGATTGCAGGAGGTGGTGGACACATTATGTATGGTGGAGGAGATGCTAGTCAGAATGCTATTTGGGGCTTATAGTCCTAATAGACTAAGCATGGAAATTAATAATTTAAAGAGAAGTAAGGACATATTAAATTATATGATCAGAATTGAAAAAGACGAAAAGGAAGATATAGAAGACTAAAGGAGGATGAAGGAGTGGAACGAAAAGATAGAAAAGGAAGAAGAAAATGAAAAAAGGAAGAAGGAGGAGAAAGAAAAGGAAAAGAAGGAGGAGGAGGAAAAGAATGAGAAGAAGACAAAAAGTGTAGGACAGAAAATAAGAAGTTGGTGGAGGAAAAGAAGAACTTAGAAGAAGACAAAGAAGAAATCAAAAAGGCCCTTTTCAGGGCCACTCCTATACCTCGAAAACATATTTATTCTCACTTTGCCATATATGTGTTATATATGTGTTATATATGTCCTATGTCTTTGTCTCTACTGTATTTGTCCCTCCCTAGAGTAGCTGCGCGTATTCAGGTCAGTCCCTTGCCACATTGTTGCAAGTGTCTAGTACCATGACGTCATCCCACCTGTTCCATTCATATTGTCCCTATACAAAATTCCCATTGTCGCTATACAGGCCCAGGGTGTACCATTTGTCGCTATAAATCTTGTCGCTATACAGGCCGGGGTGGGGGGATGGGGTCTGTAATGTATTTTCCCATTGTCGCTATATCGCCCCCTATAACTACTATGGTACTAACAGCTACCTCGCTAGCGCTCAGAATTAAGAGGTTAGTGTTAGAACTGGTGGGCCTGGTGTCAGGATAATGTAACTGGGTGGGTCATCATGCTACGTGTCTACGGCATGATGCCCCAGTGCTAGACATCAATATAAACTGCCACACTACTAACATTGGAGCGATATGACTGTAAAAGCTACGTTAAAATTCCACACACACACACACACACACACACACACACACACACACACACACACACACACACACACACACACACACACACACACATCACGCCCAGTTCACATAAATTAAGCGGGCTTAGTAACTTACACACTTCAAAAATTAACTGCATAAGCTTAAAATGTATCCTAAGATTTCGTTGTCATTTCTGGGTGAGAGGTATCCGAACTGGAGATTGGTTGATAGCATCAATTGGAATGCAATGGCATATATTGCCAAAGGAGTTGCATACCACAATTATTTGCTGAAAATAATCAGGTATGACGATTGTTCAGTGTCACAATTGTAGAATTTATTATCTCCATTTATTTCATTAAGATTTCGAACAGACCGAATGTAGGGTTGTACTAGCTAATACCGATTCTCGTGACCTTGCCGTACTACGTGAGTGAACATTGACTTTGATTGTAGTGTTGTCTGCTAGTGTGAAAATATTATATTGCTCCAATGCTGTAGAAACGTTTTAACTGTTCTTTTAGTATTGTCTTGCACAAACCATATGAATGAGAGAAGTATAGCTGCTTAAACTGTCTTATGTAAATTGTGTATATTTCTTTACTCCAAGTGACTTGCTTAAGGCCATCTGAGAAAGGTATTTGTATTACCTACTGTACCAGTGTTTTCCAAATCTGCATCACTGCAACTTGAAAAATTAGAACTACTTGATAATATCAGATGAATTACTCCAACACCGTACAGTACTTGAGAACATACATTAGTTATGTAATCAAAACAAGTGTGTTATACAAATATTATATCATTGTTTGAGTGAACAAGGTGTTTCTAATTGTTGTTGCCAGTTTGTTTTTCATCTGTTGTTTGGAATTTAATAATGTATTCTCTATAAAACTAAACAAGTGCTTTATATTTATAAAAGTTCTGGGAGAAAGAAATTCAGTGGAAATTTATTCTGGAATTTAACGGAAACATAAACTGTGATTCAATTGAGGATCTGTTACCATCAGGACAGACATCATCTGACGTCATCGCCTCCATATTGGAATTTCATCGAGATTCGAACCCGGATTCTATTAGAACTGTTTAGTGATAGGACTTATATTTTTCAATCTTAGGATTAAATTTTGGATTAGATTCACAAACCGTAAGTCCTATTTCCAATTTTTACATTGTTTTCTAGGGAAATAAATTATTTTGTTAAAATATACAAAGCTTGTTGGCTTCACTCTTTTCTCTTGTTATTTTTGTACGAGCTTACACGTAACAACTTAATTGTTATGAGAATTTAGTAAACAATGATATAATATTTGTATAACACACTTGTTTTGATTACATAACTAATGTATGTTCTCAAGTACTGTACGGTGTTGGAGTAATTCATCTGATATTATCAAGTAGTTCTAATTTTTCAAGTTGCAGTGATGCAGATTTGGAAAACACTGGTACAGTAGGTAATACAAATACCTTTCTCAGATGGCCTTAAGCAAGTCACTTGGAGTAAAGAAATATACACAATTTACATAAGACAGTTTAAGCAGCTATACTTCTCTCATTCATATGGTTTGTGCAAGACAATACTAAAAGAACAGTTAAAACGTTTCTACAGCATTGGAGCAATATAATATTTTCACACTAGCAGACAACACTACAATCAAAGTCAATGTTCACTCACGTAGTACGGCAAGGTCACGAGAATCGGTATTAGCTAGTACAACCCTACATTCGGTCTGTTCGAAATCTTAATGAAATAAATGGAGATAATAAATTCTACAATTGTGACACTGAACAATCGTCATACCTGATTATTTTCAGCAAATAATTGTGGTATGCAACTCCTTTGGCAATATATGCCATTGCATTCCAATTGATGCTATCAACCAATCTCCAGTTCGGATACCTCTCACCCAGAAATGACAACGAAATCTTAGGATACATTTTAAGCTTATGCAGTTAATTTTTGAAGTGTGTAAGTTACTAAGCCCGCTTAATTTATGTGAACTGGGCGTGATGTGTGTGTGTGTGTGTGTGTGTGTGTGTGTGTGTGTGTGTGTGTGTGTGTGTGTGTGTGTGTGTGTGTGTGTGTGTGGAATTTTAACGTAGCTTTTACAGTCATATCGCTCCAATGTTAGTAGTGTGGCAGTTTATATTGATGTCTAGCACTGGGGCATCATGCCGTAGACACGTAGCATGATGACCCACCCAGTTACATTATCCTGACACCAGGCCCACCAGTTCTAACACTAACCTCTTAATTCTGAGCGCTAGCGAGGTAGCTGTTAGTACCATAGTAGTTATAGGGGGCGATATAGCGACAATGGGAAAATACATTACAGACCCCACCCCCCCACCCCGGCCTGTATAGCGACAAGATTTATAGCGACAAATGGTACACCCTGGGCCTGTATAGCGACAATGGGAATTTTGTATAGGGACAATATGAATGGAACAGGTGGGATGACGTCATGGTACTAGACACTTGCAACAATGTGGCAAGGGACTGACCTGAATACGCGCAGCTACTCTAGGGAGGGACAAATACAGTAGAGACAAAGACATAGGACATATATAACACATATATAACACATATATGGCAAAGTGAGAATAAATATGTTTTCGAGGTATAGGAGTGGCCCTGAAAAGGGCCTTTTTGATTTCTTCTTTGTCTTCTTCTAAGTTCTTCTTTTCCTCCACCAACTTCTTATTTTCTGTCCTACACTTTTTGTCTTCTTCTCATTCTTTTCCTCCTCCTCCTTCTTTTCCTTTTCTTTCTCCTCCTTCTTCCTTTTTTCATTTTCTTCTTCCTTTTCTATCTTTTCGTTCCACTCCTTCATCCTCCTTTAGTCTTCTATATCTTCCTTTTCGTCTTTTTCAATTCTGATCATATAATTTAATATGTCCTTACTTCTCTTTAAATTATTAATTTCCATGCTTAGTCTATTAGGACTATAAGCCCCAAATAGCATTCTGACTAGCATCTCCTCCACCATACATAATGTGTCCACCACCTCCTGCAATCTAATCATTCTCTCCATGTTGCTCGCCATGTTGTATTCTGTGTAGAATGGCGCGAATGACGAACGCTATGCTTTTATGTACTTCAAGCACGGACGTGAAGGAAAACATCCTTTACACTCACTTCACATATGATATACTATCTTCACAAACGGAAAGAAAATTAAAATACACATCATACCTACTATCCACAGAAACGTACGCGAACGCATACAAACACATTATATACTATCCACACAAACGACCGAGAAAGCATACAAACATATTATATACTATCCACACAAACGACCGAGAAAGCATACAAACATATTATATACTATCCACACAAACGACCGAGAAAGCATACAAACACATTATATACTATCCACACAAACGACCGAGAAAGCATACAAACACATTATATACTATCCACACAAACGACCGAGAAAGCATAAAACACACCATACCTACTATCCACACAAACGTACGAGAAGGCATAAAACACACCATACCTACTATATACACAAACAAACGCGAACGCATAAAACACACCATACCTACTATCCACACAACCGAACGCGAAGGCATAAAACACACCATACCTACTATCCACACAAACAAACGCGAACGCAAAACACACACACACACACACACACACACACACACACACACACACACACACACACACACACACATACATCAGTAAAGAAGTGAGTGTTTATAGTTACACTACTTCACATTCACACAAACTGGCAACTTTAATAGTGTCTCTTTTCTAGAGATCTGGTTAGCCCTGAGAAGGGCTGTTTTCTATAACTCCAAATGCACCTCTTAATGTTGGCACCTCCCAGGTCTAGCCCCACACACGCATCGTCTGCTCCAGTCCTGCTCCCAATTTATGCGTGTGGTTGGGAGCGCAGAGGGAGGTTGATTGGCTTCACTATCTCACTCCTCATTTCGAGGGATAGTGAACACTTGTTCCCTCCTTCTTCTATTCCACACCCTGGGATAATGTTGCTGACGCCGAGGCTCCCACTCTTGCCTCTGTCTTTCCAATTCCTCCAATGCTTCCTGCTCCCAGTTTTCTGCCTGGGGGACAGAGACTCTTGGTACTGGTGGCAGAGGCTGTGTTGTCTTTGTTGTGGAAGTGGTGGCTGTGGAGGCGTTGGTGTCCTCGCCTCAGGCTTGACCTCACACAGAGGTCTCAGTATGAGGTGAGGCAGGATCCCTCTCTTCTTGTCCTTCTCCTCTTCTTTCTTCTTATTTTCCTCCTCTTCTTCCAACCGGGCTGCTTCTGCAATGGCCTACATAGTCAGCTCATCCAGGAGGCGTCTGGCATACTCCAGGTGCATTTGCAGCTCCAACAATTTGGCTATTCTGTTACTCCTCTTCTTCCAAGTTAACAGGTCAACGATGGGTAGCCAGACTGACGCGCGCTTCGCTTTATATCCCTGGAGCACGGATGTGAAGGAAAACATTCCCTGACACCAAAACTTCCTATAATAAAAAAAAAATTAACAAATTTTAAAAAAAAAAAAATGAAACGCGCGGACCTAAAAGAAACACTAACGTTGACTTTTTTACTTACAAACACAGACATTCACTATTGGACAAGACAGAGAAACTAAGTGCTTATAGACACACTTCTATTTTTTAAAACATGCAAACACATATTATTTGTTTTTGACAATTCAATTAGTATGTCTTTTCTAGAGTGTTGTGGTAGCCCTAAAAAGGGCTGTTTTTGTTGACGAGGAGTGATGGCAATCTTTTATCGTCTAAGATTGCGTCCTCGTCTAGCGGCAGGCTATGCTACAGGATAAGGCTTGCTTCTGCATGAAGAGAAGGAGAACTCTTTGGTGTCCACACGGCAGTCAACAAAACCTCTGTCTGGTTCTTGTTGCTGCTGCTGCTGCTGCTGTTCTCTCTGCTTCTGAAGTCTGTTCTTCTCGGTCCATTCTTCTTGTTCTTTCTTGATTTCATCTCTGAAAACCTCTTCTACTAGGTCTTGGGCTATGGCTAACATTCTGACATTCTCTATCTCTTCAGGCTTTGGTATCAGGTTTAGCCTGACACGATGTAAATTGACGTAAGCTTCGTTCAGCTTAGCCAGTCTGGAAGGCGTGTTCAGAGATAAACGAGTCAACCATGGACGGCCAGACTGGAGACTGACCCGCTTTATATGGTTCAAACGCGGACGCGATAGAAAATATCCCTACTAGGGTTTTGGTTGGGTCGAAACGTTATGATAACTCATGTCAGGATGAGGGATAGAGAGAAAGTCAAAGAGCATTTGTAATGATAAAGTGTTTTTGAAAACAACCGACAGATATATTTTTTCAAAACACAACATTTTTTATTCAACAAACAACTAACAATTAACAATAACATCAAACAAATTATTTTTGACAACGTTGACAACGTTGTGAAATCATGTGAGATTTCCACTGATGGAAGTCATGACGTCATTGATGTACACTACGTTTTCTAGGTAAAGACAAAAGATAGCCATAATGGTCACAAAACCATCGATCTACTTTCTCATCGTTTCTAGAAGAGTTACACTGAAAATAAGTCACTAAATGTTCTAAAGAATATCCAAGACTGCGTTGATGAAGAAAATACACACAATATTGTCCACACACCATGGAATCTGTGTGTTGTAATTTCACATTATTGAATCGTGTCGTCTGGGCATTTCTTCTCATAAAGTCGCTGATGTCGTCTTCCAAAGGCGGTAATTCATACGAATCAAAATACTCCACACAGTTCTCTTGAGGGAAGTAGACGGCGACCCAGTGAGTTCCTGGGAAATGACTGTCGTCCGTGTTGATGACATAAGCTTGATGGTCTTGAGGTTTGCGATGAGGTAGTTCATCTTTAGCGCACACGACAAGATTCCAAGAAGCAGTGTACAAACTGTTGTTCAAAAGGTAATAAAGTTTCCAGGTATCCATTTTTTGTTTTCTTGTTGTTTTTTCACAGGTAATGATAAGTCATCAATTCAATTCTGACGTTTTAATTGAAAATCTCTGTCAAATAACCGTTTCTTTGCTGCGTCTCCCAACTCTGGGCTAAGAGATTTTCGATGCGATAGATCTCCAGAGCAGACAATGGAGGGTAGGAATGATTACGCAAGCTTTTATACCACTCATGCAACACTGCTTCTTCCGAGATGAGACCCCAAGCGTCCTCCAGATACTCGTCCAATATTTCTTCTTGGCTCATCATCAGACATTTATCGTGACGAATTTGACTGGGATGATCGTTTTGACATCCATAGCAATCTTTCTTGACAGTTCCGTAATTTTATCCGACAGGTGTTTGGCAAAACAGGACACTAAATGTTGTTCTTCTTTTGGCCATCTGGACTTGACTACTATCTCGTCCTCTTCGTCTTTGTCTTGGGGTTCAACTTTCACGGTATCCCCCCATTCCATGTCCATAGATTCTCCACCTTTCAAAGAGGGATAAGAGTCTTCCATAGTTTCTAATAGTCTAGAATGACTTCTCTCAAACTGTTGATTTCTATGGTATTATCGAATTCGGCATACAAGATGACATTCACTGTCTCGGTGAGAGCTTCTGCAAACTGAAGTTCCACACGCAGTTGACCGGATTTTATAGGGTGGAAATGTCCCTCGTCGCTGCCTTGGTCTGGAGTGAAATCAAAGACCCACAAAGTGTAACCTCCTTCATAATCTTCGTACAAAATGTCGTGACTGGTGTTGGTCCCTAGCTGTCCAGTAGCTTCGTACAGGGACAAGTACGATCTCAAGTAATTCTTCTGAGTAAAGATAGGTTAGAAGTGTCTGGTACACACGGTCTTGCCATCGCGACTGGCTTCGATCTTGGACACTCTGTAGTACTTAAACTGGAAAGGATTTTGATCTTGAGCTCTGCTGAGGGCTGCATTGCTGGTATCCAACGATTAAACGTTTGGGTAACTGTCCTTGGAACAGATGATCTTCGATCTTGGATCGGAGTTCAGCAGCAATGGTGAAAGTTTTCACTTCTACGTGTCGTATCGGATACTTGGCGGTTGTTCTGCTCAATGTGTGACTGATGTCGTTTCCCGCTTTAGGTAACACTTTTACGCGACGCACGTAAAGTCTGGCTTTTTGGATAATGGTTTTGTACTCGTTGGCATGAGCCATCAAATGGAAAGCGGTACTGCTACGATTCAATCTCTGTCGAATATCCACTCCGTTCAGCAAATACTTGTCTTGCAACCACATGTCCAAATGCAAACGATCCATCATTTCTAAACTACATCCTTGTAGGATTTTCATTCGACGGTCGTTAAAGCCCACATTGTGAGGATTGTCATCTGTTCTCAGGTCTGTGTCGTTAAACTTGTTCTCGCCTGCTATGTCAGGTTTCCAAACCACGCAAGCATCCAGATGAGTGTTCTTGGCCTCTTTTCCGTACGTTAAAAGATTTTCCAGGTACGCTCGGTAAGGTTAAGTATCCATGCTACTGCTAACCAATTTGTTATTCAAGTACAAATCCACTTCGCTGAACAAGGAATGCATGAAATTGTTGACGGGAGTTACTCAAGCATCGGCTCCCGGATTGGTGTTGTCCGTTTTGATCACTTTTAGTTTCAGATACAAGTAACTGCTATTCAGATCGATGGAATCTTCCGGCTGTCCTTTGACTTCAAACTCATGGGAGCTGAATCCGTAACAGAGAAGACGGGATGAAATTCGGCCCATTCGGATTCTTGCATCGTCATCATGGGGGGTGGCATGGTAAACAGATCCAGTTCCGACTAAATCTCGGGCAGTTATTCTTTTTTTAGTCTTTCTAGCTCTGAGGGTGTGAAGTCCTCTGAAGGGGTGTTTTCGTCGTCTCTTTCTGTCTTGTCCTTGCTGTGGCGTCAGGGAAGCAGAAATGTCTGACTCAGTGGCGCCCACGGCATTTATAGGAGTTTCTCGTCGGCCCAAAATGTCTTTGCCTGTTTGAAGCGAGACATTTTTGCCTTCTCTCAAGAAAGCTTCTTTACAATTTTGCTTGTCAATGATGACATTTTGGAGAAATTCTTTGCCGTGCATCAAAGCGGCATCTTTCAAGGCGTGCAATCCCCGTGTCACCATCGGTTTCAAAACGGGAGCCACCGAACGAAAGGCCGATTTTAGCATATCTCCTAAACATGTCCTCGTTGTCGAGCGATTATTTGGTACACAGGATACAAGACTGACAACGGATTAGAGTAATCGTTTTCGAAAGTGGAGTTTCACTGTGACTTTCCCTTTGGTGAATGGAATATTTTGTCCCAGATCTCCTTTGTTGACAGTGTCGAAATACGACTTACTGACGGGTAAATAATGAGGATGTACAAATTCGTGGTGAAAATGATAGGTGTTTCCACCTTCCTCCTCAGTGGCCGTGGCAGAATCCACTTTGAAAGGAATGACACGCAGTAACGGTACCGAGGTGTGTCCCACCACGTTGTACTCCGCCACATCGGAGTACACAATGATCAAATTCAGTCCTTGCTTCATTTCTACAGGGAATCGAAAATATTTCGCAAAATCCGAGTTATTGGTCACGGCTGCTATTTCGTTTTGAATCATGATCATCTTTGGGTCTCCATCCAAAATGTCATACAATTCAGGACAAAATGTAATGGTCAATACTTTGTCCTCTGAAAATTTGATGTGTAGGCGACGAGCTACTTTGTGGTATTCGATCGTGACACTTTTTCTGGTTTTCTCGAAGACTTTACCAAACACGACATTTAACCCGTCAGCAATGGTGTTCACCAAATGTTGACCACTAAAATAATAGCCTGGGGTAATTTTCAACCGACAAGTGGTTCGTTTAGTTTTGGGGTCTTGTGTTTTCATAGAGTCACCTGCACTGGCGCATTCATCCAAGTGTTGTTGCACTTGCTCGGCATGAGCTTCTACCGAAAAAGGTTTTGATTTTCGACGATGTTTTTGATTTGTGTAGGGTGAATCATTTCCACTAAAGCCAATTCCCAATGGGCTTCGTGATCGAATTGGATGGCCTGAGGTAATTTGGCCGTGTAACAGCATAAGGTGTTATTGGGAAACACCTCCATGGAACTGTCACTGGGTAACGTTAAGTAAAATTGGTTGTTCATAATTCCAGAGTTCTAGTGTCCGAGAGGTCGCTGAAGGTCAGAGGAGTGTCTAAAAGAGGATTGTTATGGTGAATGTTGGAAGGGGCACTGACGTTGGACGCAAGACTTCGGTTGTTGTTCCCGTTAGAAGAGTATTTTAGGGACGGATTGGGAAGAAGGTAACCGATGCAACTACTGAGTAAAATGGTCCACAATTGTTTGTCTGCAAACTCAAATTGGCAATAGAAGCACCGATGACACAATACACCACAAAGATTTGGCAGAAAAAGACGATTTGCGTTTTAGGCACACGTTCTGCCCACCACACCCACAAGGGTTGCTTTTGTAGATCTTGTAGAGAAGAACTGGGGGAAGGAGTGGTCACTGTTGTAGCTGAGGTTGTGTTGAAGGGCATGATGGTCATTTCATTTTATAGTCAATGATGTGCGATGGGTCGATCCAAGAGCCAAAACTCGGCGGATATACTTTCCAATGTACTTTGACTTCTTTGACACGACGTTTTCCCACTTTACGAGTTGTTCGATCGAGAATGCTTTCGATCTCGTACACGTCGTCTTCTTTTTTGGTCACACGTTGTAACACGGGCAAGTAAAACGTTCTTTTTAACACTTCCCCGTTCATGTCTTCCAATTTATAGACAACGACCGTGCACTCGTTCAATGACACGAAACAATTCAGAGGTCCAGTTGGGTAAGTAACCTTTGTCGAAAGTGCGTTTGGTTTTGCCAATGCGCACCCAATCTCCTGCTGCCAACATTCCACCTTTCTTGGGTACAGTCACCGTCGGGGACGTACCAAACAGGCGCTCGAAGACGGTCATTTTGTTGTCGGGAGTCACTTCTTGGAGGGCACGTCCCATGCTCCGATGGTAAGATTGGTTGTACGATTGGACGAGGTGTGGCAAGACATCGATGTACTTGAGAGTGTGTTGATGCGTAAAATATTTTCACATGCGTTCTTTCAAGGTGCGTTGAAAACGTTCCACGATGCTGGCTTTGGTTTCGGGATTCTCGGTGGTGAAAAACTGAATGTCACGTTTCTTCAGTTCTTTTGAAAAGCTTGGTTCAAAAATTCGGTGCCTTTGTCGGTTTTGAAATCGAAGAGGGTGACGCCCGCTTTGTTTCAACATCAGTTGGAGGGCTCGCACTAACTCACTGCTCGATTTGGAAGTCAATGGCACGACCCAAGCTAATTTGGAAAAGATGTCGATGACACAAAACAAATATTTGTAGCCACGATTGTTGGTGGCCAAATGGGAGACATCAGCTAAATCGGCTTGCCATTGATGATCGATACCCTCCACTCGGGTGGTACTTCTAGAAAATGTTCGTCGAATGGGTTTGTGTTAGGTGTACGTGGCTTGTTCTTGTAACCATCGTTGCACTTGAGGTAAACGAACATTTTTCAGTTGAGTTTTGGCAGCACGATACAATTTCTGAACTCCTCCGTAACCTGCAGGATGGGATGGATCGTAGTAAATGCTGGCTAACACCTTCTCCATTTTTTAATAAGTGATTCACTCTTTGCTGATGGTACTATGAATTGGTTTAGAAACGGCTTTACGTGTCCGATGTGCAACAGGAGTAGAAGTCGAAGGTAGTTTTGGTGGTAGTGGCGGTGGTGGTGGTGGTAATGGAATGGCTTTGGTCTTCTTTTCTTTTTTTTAGTTCACTTTGACTTCTCTCGAAGGTGAGTGGACATCATCTTTTTAACCCAAGCTTAAGGTCTTCTCGTAGGGTTGCAGGGGAAGGGGTCAACGAGGACGCTGCAATCTTACTAGGGATTTGAGCTGCTGACAGTGTTTGAAAGACTTCTCTTGCCTCTTCTTCCTCAGGCATCCGTGGGGCTACATCTGTCTTGACCACTGGGGGTTGTGGTAGTGGTTAACTTTTCATCAAGGCCTGAAAATCTTCCAGTGGGCTGAGCTGTTTCGTCTAAAGTTTTCTGGTGAAAGAGTTGCAGTCGTTGAAACAGTTGACCGTACCGTTGCTATTTTTCTATTTCTGACAAATTTCTGCGATCCATTAACGATTGCAATTCGTGTTTTAACTGGGACATCTCGGTCAAATGAGGATTACAAGTAAATGCGTGGTCTGTTGTTCTTGCCAACGATGGTATTCCATCCATCGTTTGTAAGGTACTAAAGTTAGTTTTCGTCATTCCATCGGACTCCAAAGGTCACGTCTGAGATCTTTTGGCCCCAGTGGCCCCTTTTATCTTCTTGATACTTTTTTTTTAATCTTTGACCTATCCCTTGTGAAGCAGCTCCCGCCATGAGTCCTGTAATTATGGGGACCAATGTACCTTTCCACAAGGGTGCTAACAACAGGTGCACAAATCCTCCGCGTTGTAGCAACATCTTTTTCTTTTGACGAATGTTTATTTTCTTTTGGACCATTTGGCGAAGAACGTGTAGATGTTTGGCTAAGCATTTTTTTCTGATGGTGGAGACAAAGCTATCGTTCCTTTCAAGACATTCAGACAACATTCGCACACGGTATCGACGACGTCTTTGGAGGCAGTTTGAATCATTTGTTTTCGCATGGGTGGAGGGGCATTGGACAGGACGGACAACACGTCCCAATGTTTGGCTAAACGTGGAGGTAGTCCTTTCCTTTTCTTTCCTTGTTTAGCTAGAGAGTGGTGTGAACTTCTTTAAGGGGACATCTTTGTTTGTTGGTTCCGTGGTACACACTAAAAAATACACTAACGTCGATGACTTGGCATACAGCCTTTAATCCTTTTTTTTGGGACTATCCCTTCGTCATAAAGGTAACAATTTGTTTTCCAAAATCGCCAAAGAATCTTCCTCTTTGGTGACTTCTCTTTTTCTTTGGACGAGTGTGTCTTTTCTGGGGGTGACATCTATGTTATGCTAAGCGTTTTTTCGGATGACGAAACTGTCCTTTTCTTTTTCCTTTCTGGACAAGAGGACAACGATGGAAGACATCTGTTGGTTCACAACATACACTAAAGTCCATAGCTTCACATGCGTCCTTTTATCTTATTGTTTATTTTGAGATCGTATTTAGCTAGATTGAGTATCTCATTTGTCCACTCCCTGTCAAACATTCATCCTCTTTGGTGACTTCTTCTTTTCTTTGAACGAGTGTGTCTTTTCTGGGGGTGACGTCGATGTTTGGCGAAGCGTTTTCTTGGATGACGTGACTGTCCTTTTCTTTTTTCTTTTCCTTTCTGGACAGAAGAACGACGATGGTGACGGTGTTCACCTTTTTGAGGGGACGTTTTTGGGCGTTCAGGAGCACAAAAACACTAAACCTATCGTTTGCCTCGGGTCTTTTTTATATTTGAATGCGACGCCACTGATTGTCTTTACGTCGTATCAACTTGATGACAGGCATCACTCGACGTTGGGGAGTTTGCAACGGACTAAATCGGGACAGTTCTTGCTTGGACAAATCCAGTAAACTTTCTAACATGACCGATCTCTCTTGGACTTTGATTTTGGAGGCAGGTACTTTATCAGCAGCGGCCACTGCCACTAAAGAGGAAGAGGGTGTCACCGCTGGAGGAGAAGTTTTGGAGACAATCTCTTGCGGGTAGAAGCTGTTTTCTGTTGACTTTTCTTTTTCTTTTTCTGAGGCTGTGACCTGATCTTGACACCCTTACTCTTTTTCTTTTTCTTCTGGGTACGTCGAGGAGTGACTTTTTTTCTTGGGCAGAACTTTGGGAGCATTGGGATCCCATTTTAAGAGGGAACGAATGATGACACCTCCTAGAGAACCGCTACCTCCGGGTTTCAAAATGATTTGCTTTTTGGTTTGAGTGTCGATGCGAGGATCGCCTAGTTGCGTCAAGGCTACTTTGTTTCTCTCAAAAAAGCGTTTTAATTTGATGTGGAATGTGAATGATGCCTTGCAGTAATTGACGTGCTTTCACCGTAAAACATAGTAAGACTTCTTTGAGACTGGCTTCTAAGACACGAGCACGCATTGGTGGATTTTTTTCGCGACTGATGCTGTACAAGGCACGAATCAATTTGACTGGAAGATGAGAATGAAGGGACGTCATGTTGACGCTGTGTGAGACAGAGCCAAAGTGACCGAGGTTTTCATAGACTTTTTTTGGTGGTTGTTAAGTCGACGACGGGGACGTGTACACGATAGGCCCTCCGTCTTGACATCAGTGATGAAACAGATGGGTACGAAATCGCAAATAATCGGGGGTGGTGGGTTTTAAATCCACGAGTAAATAGGCGTGTGGGATTTGAGTGGCATCCTCTTACGCATGAGTCAGCCAAGGCGTTCCTAACTGTTTGGCTAAGACTTGCACTTGCGATTTATCTCTAGGGCTTTTAAACAAGGCCACGTAATGAGCATTGAAACTAATGGTGCGATGGGCTTTACTTTGTTGAAACAAATTTTGGGTGATGTAAATGACACTAGCATTACGATGATGCCCTTTGCGCGTAAACCATAATTTAATTTCTTCTTCGTCTTCTCCTAGCATGTCGTAAAAAATAACCAAATCGGATTGACTGGGGTCAGACACGATCCCGTCGTCTTCGCCAGGAATGTCTTCCACAAAGACGATGGAATCGCCTTGACTTTCTCGCAGAAGGCTGTACGCCGATTGCCACTCTTTGTAACACCACACGATCCGTTGAAGTGGACGATCGATCAAATGATGTTTATGTTCGATCAAACGTTTGACTTGACTAATTCGGTTTTGCCTGAACCGCTAGGTCCAGCAATGAGTATGTTAAAGGGATGGCGAAGATACAAGGCCTTCTAACTGGTTCGATCTAAGTGTTCGTCGATGACTTTGAAAGTGGAGGAAGAGGGAGTATAGACAGCAGAGGTAGCCATAGTAGTACTGTAAGGAATGTCACTTTTGACACGAAGACAGACAAGACAAGAGTTTTTTACTTTTTTCAGGACACGTTTATTGTCATCTTTAATTGTGAACAACACGAAAGACAGAAATATTTAAAAGCCAAATAGTTAAGTACGTGAATAAAAGACACATCAAAAAGATCATAGTGGAATATAAACAAGTCTCTGTACAACATTTTTGGTGACCAAGAGGTGGTGTCCTAGGGACAGCGTGTAATGTTCTTAGAGTCTCTACATTGGGTACAGTCACACAGAGGTCCTCCCGGAATGACCTTTCGGGGATGTCAATGACAGTCCTGTCCTGAAGAGAGTGGGTTTCCTCTGTGACGGGTTGTTCTTCTTCTGGTACTGTCACTAACACAGGTTTAAAAGTAACTTTTTCACTGAACGTTTTAAGTCAGGATTACAAATTTTGGGCATAGTGTGCCACTTCTTTAGTCCAATCCTCGAAGCCCCAACTTTTCCAGTCATGTACATCTTGTCAGTGAGGGTGTAAGTCACAAGCTACACACACATCGGCGTACACATCTTCAGTGCCTAAAAGTTTACGAATCTTGTTTTCCCCTAGAGGTCGAGAAGTATCAAGATGAAAGCGCAAAGCTTTGAACAAAATGAGTCTCTCGTGTACATTTAAAGGGGCCACTTTCATGTTTTTTGGGTGGTAAGTACTGTTCGTAAAGAGTCCACAAAGAATCGGCTGGTAAACGAAATCCCAGAAAGCAAGTCACTAAAACACACACCACACGTCGACCCCAATTCAATGGACACAGTTCTCGTAATAGGCAATGGTAATTCTCCACTGTCTGAATAGTGTCATTGATTTCCTTCCACGGAATCTGTTGTATCACAATTGATAAAGGTTGTGGAATGGTATTCTGTTTTATACCCTCTTTTTGTCGGAGGCAATAAGTGTACTTTCTGCACAGAAGTGGTCGTATTCCGTCGATGTATCCAAAATATTTAGTCTCTAATTTGCACATCACACAACGTTCAGAAGTTTCCTCTTGAAGTAAGTTTACATTGTGTTAAAGATTTTGGTAACCCTCTAACTCTTCTGGAATTCGTTGCAGTAAGTTTACCTTGTAGTAAAGAGAATCAGTAAGAAACAAATCCTTCTCGCCCACGGGTAGTTGATCAATGTCTGACCACTGGAACACTTTCATCAGAATCAATCCTCTTATAGCATTTAGGTACCAGTGGTTTAAACATTTTTGACGTAACGAATGTAACTGTTCTTTGCGTTTCACTTGTATTTTGACCAACTCTCGGTAAATATGTTCTTTCTACTCCACAGGCAAACCACGAATGTTCTCTTGTAAAGTATCCATAACCATGTGTCAGTCAGACACTTCTCCTAGAGCGAAAGTGACGAACGTAGTGAGTAATTGCTGACCACTGCCATTGAGGGTAACGGCCAAGAATGGTAATAAAATCTTCTGATGTAAACGGTCGTCTAAAGTGGAATATTAGGAAAAACAAAGTCTTGATCCAGATAAATCTGACTTGTTTGTTGACTTTTGTCCCTTTTCTCTTGTGAATTTCTCGACACAAAAGTTCTACAGTCACCCATTGAGATTTTGCTCTGGAAAGTCACTGCCAAATTTCCTTGTAGATCCACTCTTTCAATTCGTTTGGTAATAGTTGAATATTATTTTTTTACATGGAGTTTGACTCCTAGCCAAGCTGGTTTCTTAAACGACATGGTATGCCACTTCAATGACGAGGTCCTACTAAAGGTAGGTAGTGACAATACGGAGACCATCGAGCATGTTCCAAGCAAGCGGAATCTTTCTTTTCCCACTCGTTAAGTGACACACCACAACTGAAGCACTTGACTTTATCCCCTTCACCCAAGTAGATAAATCCGGCTCTAGCTAATTCTTCGGGGGTGGGTCCTCCCAGATATTTTAGCCATTTTTCTCGGAAGGTTTGGAATCGACTTTCAAGGTCACAGTATTCAGGCAATCGCACTGGGAACGAATATTCGTCTTTCACAGGTTCATTTCGATGAGGGTACGGTGAAATATGCAGGAGTGTACTTAGTTTTGCATGACATCCGTAGGGTGGTGGCCGAATGGTTTCATAATGCTGACATCTACCATGAAAACCAGTAAAGTAAAAAGGTGTACGATAACAAGTGGCATCGCTTTCGCATCCATCAGGTCTGACACGCACAGCACCACTTTCCATGATAGGTATGGTAGTAGTAGTTATAGCAAAGTTCCCATGATGATGTGGTACTGAATCGCTGAGGTCACAGCGTACGGCATCTCTGCAATCGCAAGACACAGCATCGTACTCGATTTTCTCGTTGGACTTGAGTCTTACGCTTGATACTTGCTGTGTGAAAGGATTCATTTTTCTCACTTGGTGTTGGTAGTGACAGTAAACTATCGGTCTTGGACGTTGTCCCTTTTTATACTAGTCGTAATGAAGTCGAGCTTGTACATCGTTCCTTTTTTATGACTAGTTTTGGAAGTCTTCCTTTTTTTCTTCTTTGACAACGGTACTACTTTCTCTAAAGTACCGTCATAACTGAACCGTAGTGTTATGGGTGGAAATGCCATAGAAAGGTAAGGACAGTGTGGAGCCCATCGTGTATGTTCCAGAATACCTGAATCTTTATAGATACATCGATCCATACGCAACCTCAGACCACAACGGAAACACTGTACTTCGTATCCCAATCCAGTCTCAGGTCCCAACTAGACAAACCCTGTTCTAGCTAAAACATTAGCAGTAGGTAATCCTTCCCTATCCGTGGGCCATTTTTGAAACGTTTCCAATCGACTGGCACAACTGCAATAGTCAAGCAAGAAAACAGGAAAATGGTACGGTTTGAACTTGGAGTTCTTTGTGGGTTTCTCACTCGATTCTTGCTGTGTCGAAGTCATCTTTCTTGGTGGTGACTATCGTCTTGGAACCATTTTTTTTATACCAGCGTGACCGTACTGTAAAGCGAAGTGATTGGGAAGCCGTACTCTTCTGGTACACGATTTGATAAACTTTTTTCAAGGGTCGGCTGACGATTTGGTGTGTGGGTAAACGGAAAATCTTGTGCGGTTCGTGGGTGGTCACTTTAAACTTTCCATCCTCTCCAGACTGCAAGGCTTCTTTCAAGACGCCAAAGTTCACCACTCGACTGGTGCGATAACTGAGAGTCAATCCTTTCACTTTACACTCTGTGTGCACTTCTCCTTGTGGGTCTCGGTATTCGTAGCAGTAATTTTTGGGACCGCCACTTGCAAAACTTAGAATCTTGTCGTCGGGATGCTCGTTCATCTAGGCTCCTAAACAATCTCCTTCGATGTTAGGGTGAGGTTGACCCAGACGATCGATGTAGATGCAACTGTCTGTTTCCAAATATAGCACACTATCTCCTAAGAGTTCTAAAGCTTCGTACAGTTTTAAGCGAGCATGGGCTGTCACGTAAGCCGCAATGATGACATGTCCACATTCGTCGGCTTCTACAAAGTCCAGTTCTTCTTCGTAACTGACTAAGATCAAATCCTCACCAAGGACGTCCACGTGTTTCATGTATTTAGTTTTATCGTGAAACATCTGGAAGTAGCGGGAAGGTTCTGACAAATACTCCGTCTGGGGTAAACACGGTCGTTGTGCCGTTTTGCCCCACAGGCATCACTTTGCCAAACGATCGCCTTCCTTCGTTTTTCGCGACGTGGTCTAAAGTGATGTCTTCCTGCTCCCAGTATTTCTCTTTGAATTTCTTTTGGCCTTCGGGAATGTGGCACCAGGAAGGGTAGCTGATGGCTTCTTGTTTCAGTTTCAAAAAGGTATTTACGTAGTCTGCGAAAATGCCTTTTTGAGTCTCGTCGCCCTTGTGGTATTTTTCTGTCTTGGGAAAGTGGTAAATTTCGTACACTTCTAACAGTAGGCATCCCAGGTCCAGAGCTTTGAACAATTCCACGCTAATCCATTTTCCAGTTAAGGCGCGTTCTTCCTGGCTGTGCTGAAAAGGTTGGTCTTGGTTACACGTTTCGGCACAAGTACGACACATGGGAAACATCAGTTTTCCTTGGCAATTATGAGGTAAAACGGGATGGTACAAGTTCGTGGGAGGCAAGGCTATGCACTTGATCAATCCTTCGAATTGTCGAATGTTGTCCACGTCGATGTGTTCCGTCAGCAATTGCGGGTGCCCTGCGGAAAAGTGATAATATTTGCACACGTAAGGATACAGCGAACACACGTCCAAGTATTTGATTTATTCTTCTTTCTCCTTGTCGGCTTGGTACAGCAAACAGGTGGCATTCGTCCGTCCTCCGTACAAACTGTCCCGCAGGATCAGTGGGTCCACCAGCTGTAACTTTCCACGATGCGCTTAAACTCGGGATTAGTTTTCAAACGATGATCGTACTCGTGTTCCAACATTTCTACCACTAGGTATCCTTGCTCTTCTAACTTCAGTCGCCGGTGACAAGTGGCCTGGTACAAGTCTTCCATGGTCCGTTGTAAAAACTGAGTTTTGGTGTCACGTTGATTGTAACAAATGGGACATCCGTGAAATAAGCAACCGTTAAACTCGTAAACGAGCTTGGGTTTTCCAAGTCCCAACCATCCACTGAATACCTTCCAATGGTCTCTTCGCCTCCTCCGTTGCAATCGTGTTGGATCCATTTGTCTTCCTTGTTGCACAAGTAATGTAGCCAACGTAGGGCTTTGACCGAGTACTGACGTTTGACAAAGTGCGTCGTTTGAGGACTGATGACAGCCAGGGTGTTTTCGGGCATGAATCGTTGGCGGTACAATAAGGAACACGCCTTGGCAATGATGCAAGCTTCTTTCAAAGGATCGATCCCTCCGTGCTCCATAAATAATTCTCGAAATTTTCTACAGCAACGCCGTAAAATGTCCATGTCGGAACGACAATATTTTAACATTTCTTCCTGAAATTCGAAAGGGTCCGAGGCGTGAGTCTGGTACCAAGTGTAGAAAGCTTCTCGTTGTTCGGTACGTATGATGTCGGGGTCGTAGTAGTGAGCCTCAGGCAAATAGAGTAGGACGGCGTGTTGATTGGCTTCGGTATTAAAAAAGTGCGGAAAATAGCCTTTGGCCATTTCTGTCATTCCAAACGTTTTAGGCATGCGACTCAAAGGCATGGTCAAGTAACTCATCGAATCTTTAAACTGCACTTGACCCACTTGCATGGAGATGATTTTGGCTCCGTTCAAAGTCACGTTAGGACGTACTGTGCCTTGCTCCGTATAGTATCAGAGAAGAAATTGTCCATCGTATCCCCGAGAAATTGTGAGCCATCACCGTGGCATAGCGATGACAATCTCCGTAACGTTCAATGTCCTCTTGACTCCACGTCTCGTCGATATGGTTTAAGATCCATTGGGCGAAATCGGTCAGCGTGTTTGGTCCCCGAAAGATTTTTTCACGTCCTCCAGGAATCTTGCTACAATGAGGACAATGAATAAAGATAGGCTCTTGGGTGCACTTCTCTCACTCTCGGTGAGCCACGCAGAACTTAGGAATGTGAATACCGGTCTCCTGCATGCATTCGAAATCGAGAAAGATGAAATGGCCTTTCTTCTGGTCATCTTCTTTCTCTTCATGTTCGGAATGGTTATTTTGAATGTAGCATTCGTGTTCCAAGTCCATGATTTGGCGACAAATGTGACATCGTTTCTTTCCTGGACATACGTGAGTCTTGACGCAATTGGTACATATGCCTTGTCCACAAGTAGGGCACAATCTCAGGAGTTGGCAAGCACTTTTCTGCTGTGATCCTTGCGTCTTTAGATTTTGTTGGTAACAGGTAGGACTGACAAACGTGCGGTGACAAGCTGGGCAATGCACTCGTTCTTGTCCTTCGTCAAGACAGGGTTAAACATCCTGAGCATTTCGATCCACAATGCTTGTGTTGTTCTCGATTGTTATAGCCACAGTCACATTTCTCACAGTAATAAATGTATCCCAGGAATGCAGTGATACTGGTAATGGTATCAAAATGTTCATCGTGATGATAGACGTGACTGTATTTTCCGTCTTTGAAATATTTGCCTCGAAACAACAAAGGTCCGTGCACTTCTTGAGGGTGCACTTCCAAGGTGTAGCGTGGAGCCAAGACGTCTTGCAATTTTTGCATTTCAGGAATGCCACAAGCGGTGCCTTTCGATATCCCTGCTTGCTATAACAGGAGTTCTGCTTCTCTTTGTTGTTTGGCTCGGTCCGATCGTTGAATCATTTTCCAGGCTCTTTTCCATTCTGCCGTGTCTTTCTTGTCGGCATACGATCGTCCCACCACGATGGCACGGGCTAAACACATCTTGTCTTGAGTGTTATTAATTGAAAGAGGCTGCGCTTGATGCTGCGAAGGTCGTCTACCAAGAACACCTTTCTGGGTTGTCCTGTCCCTTGGGGAAGAGAAATGTGGGTCATGAACAGTGTCGCTTTTCCGTCGGTGATGTGAAACTTGTCGTTGGCTTGTTGCACGTGTTGAATCTTGTCCATGACTTTGGAAGGTGTCAATTCTGATGGCCTGCTAAACTCGATCCAAACGGGGGACTTCAAAATGTCGTGATGAATGGAAAGTGTCAAGCGATCGTCTTCTTTGGCTTCACATTGCCGTTTCAGTGTGGTTAACAAAGAATCCCACACATCGGTGATGAACCCTTCCGCTTTCTCCATCGGAACGTCGGACATGAAATCTTTAAACTTCACCGCGTACGTGTAAGCCGTAGTTCCATTTTTTCTAGAGGAGCGTTTGTCGGTCTCTCGAATGTGGTAGTACTTTTCAGGGTTTACTGGTGGTAATGGACTTTGACTTGGTGTAGACTCTCTGGGTCTGGATTCTGGCTCACTCATCTCATCGTCAAAATCGCTGTCACGAATTTGAGCCAAGACTTCAGCTACTGTGCGAGGCGATAAATCACGTTTCTGCCTCTTACTTCTCCTTTCTTTACGAAATGATGCGATCGTTTCATCTTGACTGCAAAAAGTCAAATGACTACATTTGAAACGCCATGGACCCCTATATATCCATGTCAGGCTCAGTGTATTTATATAGGGCTGGTGACTTCCCTCTCAGTATTCATTTCACTCTCAAGCCGACGAGAACAATGGAAGAGCCCACACAGATCGAACTTCTGATCAGAGCTTTGTGAGGTGTCATACGATAGTTTTCTTCAGACAAGCCGACGGACTACTCCCCCTCCTTTCGAGATAAAAGTCAAGATACTTGCTATATCTGTCAGAAGAAAGGGCATTG